>JAOUQT010000028.1:7450707-7467079 GCA_025769995.1 Xyliphius kryptos | reverse complement strand
TAATGTTGTTCCCTGGTATATATATATATACACTTTGATGTTTAGGTGGTAAAACCATTGTTAAATAGGGCAAAAATAATTATACAAGTGTGTGTACATACATTCATGGTCAGTTGAGATCTGTTAGATGTTTGGGTAATGTGTTATGCATAAGGCAAACACCTTTTTGTCTTAGTTATGTTTTTTCAAAATGTGTTAAACTAACAACCAAAATGTTCTGCTTTTGCAGGCACATAATTCTTTTTATTAATCAATAGGATATACAGTAGTGTGAAAAAGAAAAAAAAAAGTGCCCCTTCCTCATTCTGTTTTTTATTTTTTGAGTGCACGTTTGTCAAATTATTTTGGTGTTTCGGAATATCAAACCAATTTAAATAAAAGTCAAAGACAACAAAAGTAAGCAATTTGTAAATGAATGTGTTTATTAGTAAGGGAGGAAAAAAATCCAAACCTGTGAAAAAGTGGTTGTCTTTATAAACCTAATAAATTGTTGGGCTACCATAGCAGCAACCAAGCGTTTGTAACAACTTGCAATGAGTCAGTATTACAGTATTGTGGAGGAATTTTGGCCCACTCATCTTTGCAGACTTGTTCAGTTACTATTGAGGGTTTTCGAGCATGAACAGCTTTTTATAAGGTCATAATTTAAATTTTTTTTTTCTTATCTGAAATACAGTGTTTCTGTTACGCTAGGTGTAATGGGGCACACACCTTTCAAAGTGTTTAACATTTGTCTTATCGATCCACAAAATGTTTTCCAAAAAGTTTTGGGGATCATCAAGACGTGTTTTGGAAAAATTGAGACAAGCTTTAATGTTTTTTTTTGCTTAGTGGTTTTGTTCTAGGAACTCTGCCATACAGGCCATTTTTGCCCAGTTTCTAGCTAATGGTGGAGGCATGAACTTTGACCTTAACTAAGGGGAGCGAGGCCTGCAGTTTTTTTGAACGTTGTGGGGTCTTTTCTGACCTTTTAGATGAGTTGTTGCTGCTCTCTAGCGGTAATTTTGGGCGGCCAGCCACTCCTGGTAAGGTTCACCACTGTTCCATGTCTTTTCCATTTGTGGATAATGATTCTCACTGTGGTTTGTTGGATTCCCAAAGCTTTGAAAATGGCCTTTTAACCCTGTCCAGACTGACTGATCTCAATTTCTTTCTATCTCAATTTCTTTGGATCTCGGCATGATGTGTAACATTTAAGAATCTTTTGGTGGACTTAACTTTGTCAGGCAGGTCCTATTTAAATGATGTCTTGATTGAGAGCAAGTGTGGCAATAATCAGCCCTGGGTGTGGCTAGAGATATTGTACTCAGGTGTGATTAAATCACAGTTGTTTTAATAAGGGAGGCAATCATCTTTTCACACAGGGCCATGAAGGTTTGGATGTTTTTTCTCCCTTAATAAACAACTTCATTTACAAATTGCATTTTGTGTTTACTTGTGTTGTCTTTGACTACTGTTTAAATTGGTTTGATGTTCTGAAACACTTAATTGTGAAAAACATGCAAAAAAAAAAAAAACAGGAAATGAGGAAGGGGGCAAACATTTTTCACAACACGATATTTATAAAGATTAAAATCAGAGAAACTTCATTTTGCAGTGGTCTCTTAATTTTTTTTTTACAGAGCTGTATGTAAAGATACTGTGTGATCATAAGTATTGGGACACCTACACACAGAACTGCAAGAGTTTTTGACAACACTCTGCTTGAAGGCTTTTGGATACACATTAAATGGCATATCAACATTTGGGCCAAAATGCTGAAAACCACAAATAATTGATCCAAATATAAGTAAAATGCACTTGCGATCTGAGCAATTTTTGCAGGCCACTTCCCTTAAAAAAAGGAAACAGATCCATTAATTTCAGTTATAAACTTTACAGTTTATTTAATCCCTGGTGTTTCTCTGACCCACTGTCACATGATTTTGCCCCAGACGGTTGTAGCCATCAGGACCTTCCCCCCGCTTAGTGGCCCTTCTTTTTCCTGTGAGATCTCGCAGATTCTAGAAGCTACCACAGCGGCCTGTGCGGATCCAGCTGTCTCGGGCTGCCACTCTCCCTTCCTCAGCTGTCATCCCAACACCCTAAATAGCCCATATCAGGGATGCTCCATTTCTCACTCCATGTGGGAGTAAAAAGATGTTTTTAGCTTAATGTGTAAAGACTTTGGATCAAAATACCACAGATTTACTCAGCTGTAATGTTCAAAGTGCCTGAAAACCCACATTAGTGATTGTACATATATATCTTATACTTATAAACTGTTGGTGTCCAAAATGCCTGAAGGGACCCCCCCCCCTTATGCAAATGGTTTGGCCATCTGTTGCCTAAGTCACTTGAAGATAAATATAAATTCCACTGGGGTCAGTTGCACTAAGAGAAAAGGAAGGTACAAACTTATGGTGAAGCATTTCTGGATCATCTTGATCAACAGTAAACGGCTGGACAAATGACGGTATGTGATTCTTCGGCTGTTTGCATTTATTTCTCTCTGTTTGCTCGTATTTGTTCAATAGCCGCTGATGTGAACCAGAATGAGATAATATCTTATCTATACACCGCTGTGGATGTGCCATGTGGGAAGGTAAGGCCGTATTTTTGCCCAAATAAGGCATGAGACCAGAACATTGAAAGTCTGTAAGGCAGTCATGCGTGTCAGTGTTTCAGTATTGTTAAAGTACTGAGATCATTTCTGATCATTGGGAATCCAATACTTTTTTATGAAGGTAAATCATTGAAGACGTCAGATTTTCTGTTGCTCTATACCGTTTTTAGATGGAAGAAACCGGGGATGCAATGCAGCTGAAAGACGAGGGCAACAAGCTCTTCCAAGAAGGTGAGATCGACAAAGCCATCGAGTGCTACACAAAAGCCATCAAAGCCTGCAAGGACAAAAAATCCCAGGCTGTAATTTACCGAAACCGATCAGCCTGTTATCTGAAAAAGGTATTTCTTAAAAGAAAAGCCATTACTTGATCCATATAAGAATTTACAAAAATACAAATATGTTTGCAACGTGTGTTTTACATTTTAGGAAAACTACTCCAACGTTGTTTCTGATGCCTCCAGGGGTACGTTTATTTAATGCCTATTAATCCGTTTTCTTCAAAGAGACAACATTTACGTGTGAAATAAATTGATGATTTATTAAACAGCCATAGACGTGGATGCCTCCGACATCAAAGCCCTGTACAGACGATGCCAGGGACTAGAGAAGCTGGGCAAACTAGACATGGCTTTTAAGGATGTTCAGAGATGTGCCACACTGGAACCCAAAAATAAGACATTTCTAGAAACTCTCCGAAGACTCGGAGCTGAGATCCAAGAGAAGGTGAGACAATCAGCATCTAAAAAACAGAGGAAAAGCGAAGCGATTTGGACTTCTATTAGTAACACAATCTTTTTCTACAGCTTAAAACCACCTTCTCCACAGACTCCAGAGTGCAGAACATGTTTGACATCTTGCTCAGTGATGAAACTGACAAGGAGAAGAAGGAGAAGGTACAAAACTTGTATCTCACACCCTTAATTATTATAAATATGTGCTGATGATGCTGATAATCAGGTTGTAATGAGTTTGTCACTTTTTTTGTAGGCAGCTAACAACCTGATCGTGCTGTCTCGAGAAGATGCCGGTGCTGAGAGAATTTTCCAGAACAACGGCATGGCTCTGCTCATGCAGCTTATCGACACCCAGAAGGTCGAGATGATCCTGGCTGCCATTCGGACCCTGTCAGGAATGTGCACTGGCCACAGAGCCAGGGTGAGTGGGGGTTGCTGGGTATAAAGTGACTGTAGACAACGATCTTTTTCTTCTTTCAGCGTTTTTACCTTTATTACCCAGAAGGGAGGCGCCACAGCAATGAACTTGCATATTAGACTTGGCCAAGTGTTTTATGCCGGGTGCCCTTCCTGACACAACCCTCACCCTTCTACAGGGCGACACACACTATAGGGATAATTTAGAGCAGCTGATTTACCTTGAATCCATGTTTTTGGACTGTGGGGGGAAACCGGAGAACCCGGAGGAAACCCATGTAGAAATGAAAAGAACGGGGATACTCCACCCATATCGCGATTCGAACCGGAAATCCCCAGCGCTGAGAGGGGAACATGCGACTGTAGACAACAATAATGATATATTATATGATATACACAGAATACTGACCTGCATTTTGTTTGGACAGGCCACTGCTATCATTCATATCATAGGAATCGAAAAGCTGTGCAGTATTATGGCTATGGACAATGAAGAGATCGCCTTGGCAACCTGTAACCTGTTCCAGGAGGTGTGTGACTCCCTGACAGGGGAGGACAACAGGGTTTATGGTAAAGAGGAGGCGATTGTACTCGGTAAGAGAAATAGATTTAGTTATTTTGGTCATTAAATCAATTACATTATCACTTGACATTCACTGTATTCTGGCCCAGACATATCCCACATTCCCAGTACATAAAGTCATATTATATCTTATCTCATCTTTATTCATTCATTTATTATCTTCTGCTTAATCCTTTACTAGGGTCGCGGTGGGGTTCCCATGCCCATCCAGGGGACAAAGTTTCAGGGGCTGGGCAGATATACCCAGGACAGGGCACCAGTCTATTGCTGGGCACACACTTGCTCACACACACAAACTAGGGGGAATTTAAAGTAGTCAATTTACCTTGAATCAATGTTTTTGGACTGTGGGAGGAAACCGAAGAACCCGGAGAAAACCCACGCAGTCACAGGGAGAAATGGAAACTCCACCCATTTTGGGATTCGAATGGGGAATCCCCAGCGCTGAAAAGTGAATGTGCTAACCACAGAGCCTCTGTGCCACCCTTTATCTTATCTTTTCTTATCCTATCTGGTCAGTGGCATAAAGTCTGGTCTGTAAATCTAACCATCACCATCCGTAAGGCTGACTCACTCAGCATCTTAACAAAAATTCTCAAAACACCCACAAAAAAAGAGCCAGATCTAATAATGTGCAGGTTTTGATGATACTGCTGTGTAGAAACAGCTCACTTTCTAGAAGTGCATATATGTGACTTTATCTTAACTAACCTGTTCTTATTTAAAAGACTCCAGTAAAGACCTGAAGACCATCCTGCTCGCTCTACTGGATATGATCGCCAGTAAGAAGGTGTCTGGACATGGGAGAGACCAGGCTCTTAACTTGCTCTGCAGAAATGTTCCCAGAAAAAACAAGAAAATCCAGGATCATTCGAAGTCTCTATTTACCATAGATAACGGTTAGTGTCTGCAGATGTTACATAATGATGTGTTTGTGTGTGTTTAATGAGTCATAATAACAGCAATTACATCAGCTATGTAAAAAGCATGTATTCTAAAGCATGTTGTGGTAGGTGCTGGAGTTCGGCCCAGCATGCATTTGGGGAGAAGGGAGGAAAACACTTCGGGTGAATAGGTCACTTAACTCATGACACCATGTTGGCTATGCCCATATTTGGCACACAAGGTCCAAGCAGTGCTAAAATCAACAAATTGACAAATTTGTGTCATCTAACAACCTGGTAATGTATAAGAATCCAGTGGTGTATTGTGGGAAAATGCACGCAGAAGAAAATGTATCAAGTTCCAAAGTTATTTATTTATCACAGGATGTGATGAAGGGGATTTTTAGAAAATCCCATTTATTTTTACCATTAAAAATCCCACTAAGACCCGAACCTTAAAACCTAGATCTCTAAATGTAAACATAACAAAGACTACTACAAACACTACAGTAGCCTATAGGCAAACAATTGCAGGACAAACATTTTCATAGCTATGAGCAATTATGTATCTACAATCTATCCAACTGTCATATTTTCGACTGTGGAAGGAAAGAAACCCACACAGACTTGGAAAGAACATGCAAACTCCACCCAGAAATCACCTAGACCACCCTTGCTGGGAAATCAATCCAAGTTCTGCTTGCCTTGAAATGACAGCACTACGCACCACACCAAAGGGTCCCTTTTAAAAAAAGGACAATCTAACTAATCCTGGACACAAATTTTGAATTTTCCAATTGAATTTATTCATACTATTTTCCGCTTAATCTTCTAAGGACTCACCCTAGGGGAGAGCATCTCAGACGCTGGGCACATACACCCAAAACTGGGTGCCAACCTATCGCTGGGCACACACTTACTCACACACACAGACTAAAGGGGCAATTAAGAGCACTCAATTTACCTTGAATCTATGTTTTTGGACTGTGGGAGGAAACCGGAGAACCTGGAGGAAACCCACGCGGACACTGGGAGAACATCGAAACTCCACCCAGATTGGGATTCGAAACTGGATACCCAGCACTGAGAGGCGACATTCCCCCCTCCAATTAAAGTGATATTTGTATTAATGCATAGTGTATTTATTTCCACTCCAGGTCTGAGAAAAATACTTAAAGTGTGTGGTCAGGTACCAGAACTCCCCGATCAGCTGCCCTTAACCGAGAATACTCAACTCATTGCAAGCGTGCTCCTCAGTAAGCTTTATGATGACTTGCGTTGTGATCCAGAACGAGACAACTTCAGGGACATCTGTGATGACTACATCAAGTAAGCTGCATTTCATCTGGAACTTTATTTTATATGCAGGCCTACTTAAATGACCCGATCTCACTCCTTACTCTTATTTGCAGGAGCAAATTTGACCCCAAGGACATGGACAAAAATATCCATGCGATTAACGTCATCTCAGGCTTGCTGCAAGGGCCCTTCGACGCCGGTAACATCCTCGTGGGCCGTCAGGGTGTAATGGAAATGATGGTGGCTCTGTGTGGTTCCGACCGTGAGGTGGACCAGATGGTGGCCATAGAGGCTATAATCCATGCCTCCACCAAAATGAGCAGAGCTTCATTTATTATCAGTAACGGAGTGACTTTACTGAAGGACATCTACAAGAAGACCAAGAATGACAAGATTAAAATCAGGGCACTCGTGGTAAGGCTTTTTCTATTCTGTCTGAGGACATAGGTTAATCAGGTTAATTATGCAAGATGTGATTTGTTTTTGAACATGCTAAAAACTAGGTAAAAATTTACCTCTTTTATTAAATAATGCTTGTAATATGGCAAACCTGATGTTTCCGAGGGTGCATGGATACTACATATGCTTAAAAAGTTTCACTGAGTAAACAATACATACTACATCTAACCTAGATTGGATGAGTATTGTTGCGTGAGTAGTGCACTTCGTGTAAGCGTAGTAATAGGAATCCCCCTTTTTATACATCATCCTTAGGGTTTGTGTAAACTGGGTTCTGCTGGAGGTGATGATTACAGCATGAGGCAGTTTGCTGAGGGTTCCACCGAAAAACTGGCCAAGCAGTGCAGGAAGTTAGTAATCTGTTTACCTCACAAACCTAAAAAGCCCATGCACGCTAAATAAACAACCTAATGGGATTCTGTGCTTTATTTTAAGGTGGTTGTGCAACCCTACCCTTGATGTCCGCACCCGGAAATGGGCAATTGAGGGTTTGGCGTATCTGACCAACGATGCGGATGTGAAAGATGACTTTGTTGAGGATGAACCCGCCATGAGAGCCATGTTTGAACTCGCCAAGGTGAGCAGAGGACTGCAAGCTGCCCTGCTCTAATCTCAAGAAACTTTAATGCCTATGTTGATTTAAAATAAAATAAATCAAACATTCAATTCTCTTTAACAGTCCAAAGATAAAACCATCCTTTATGCTGTGGCCTGTACACTGGTGAACTGCACCAATAGCTATGACAAAAAAGAAATTCTTCCTGAAATGGTGCAGCTGGCAAAATTCTCCAAGCAGCATGTTCCTGAGCAACATCCAAAGGTAAGGTGCAAACAATGGGATTTGAAAGAACGGAGACAGAACCATCCATCCATTATCTTCTGCTTATTCCTCTACTAGGGTCACGGTGGGGTTCCCCATGCCCATCAATGGGAGAACATCTCAGGCGCTGAGCAGATACACCCAGGACAGGGCGCCAATCCATCGTTGGGCACACCCACACTCACACATCCACACACACAAACACACACTATACAGGGTAATTTAGAACATTTAATTTACCTGGAATCCATGTTTTTGGACTGTGGGAGGAAACCCACGCGGACACAGGCAGAACATGAAAACTCCACCCAGATCGGGACTCAAACCGGGAATCCCCAGCGCTGAAAGGCGTACGTGCTAACCAATAAGCCTCCGTGCTGCCTGCAGACAAAACTATTAGCCAAAAAAAATCATTGTTTATATTTGTTTATTTTTATTTCCCAGCAAGACTATTTTAAATAATAAAAGTGGCGGGTCAAATTAAAAGACAGTATATCAGACAATATTTTAGTTTTTTTCCCCCAGGACAAGAAAGATTTCATAGACCGAAGGGTGAAGAAACTACTGAAGGCTGGAGTGACATCAGCTCTGGCTGTCATGGTCAAAGCAGACAGTACGTTTTTGACAGATCAAACCAAAGAAATGCTTTCAAGGTACAGATTTCTCATTTAAATAGCGTTTTTATGACATATATTTCCCAGGAGGCAGAATGATTCTGGCCCAGATCTGGTTTACATCCTCACTTTTATTTGGCCCACAGATTTGAGACGCTGGCTACATACACACCAAGATGGAGCCATGTGTATGCCGAAATTATATCTAGGTCATACTACTAGATCTTTAAAAGATGTGAACCAGATGTGCTTTTTTATATGTGGGCACTTATTGCTTACATATAAGTGGCAGTGTCAAATGCCTGCTCGGCGCGGGCCAGATGTGTTTTAGAACATGTGGGCCACATTAACATTCTCATTTGTGGGCCACCTTTGACTCACATGCAGTTGCCAGTGCAAACAGAAGGCCAGCAGTGCCATAATTCAGAAAGATGTGGCCCACATCTGTCTGCTATCTGATTAAAGCATCTAATACTTTGCTCTGTCTTAGGGTCTTTCTTGCTTTGGCTGATGATCCGAAGGATCGTGGTACAATTGTCGCTCATGGCGGTGGAAAGGTAGGAAACAAAATGTTTTACTGTATAATAATGAAATACATTAAAATTCTATGGATTTAAAAGTTAGATGTTTTAAGCAGAGGTGGCAGAAGTAATGAAGTTCCTAATATTGTAAAATTTTATTTGAGTAAAAGTGGATTTGGGACAGCATTACCTTAGTGGTTAGCACGTTCGCCTCTCAGCGCTGGGGATTCCCGTTTTGACTCCCGATCTGGGTGGATTTTCCATGGTCTTCCTGTTTCCATGTGGGTTTCCTCCCACAGACCAAAAGCTCTAAAATTGCCCTGTATAGGGTGTGTTTGTAGGTGAGTGAATGTGCCTAGCGATAGATTGGTGTCCTGTTCTTGGTGTATCTGCCCAGTGCCCGAAACATTCTCTCCTTGAATGGGTATGGGGAAACCCACCACAACCCTAGTAAAGGATTTAAGCAAAAGATAATGAATGAATGAATGAATAGAAGTTAAAGTATAATTATTTTTTTTTACCCAAATAGAAGTATAAAATTATGTGCCTCTATATGTACTTAAAGTAAAAAGTAAACGTATTTATTTAAAAATCACTTCTAATTACATTTTTAACAGGGTATTGTTTTACTCAATTTAAAGATGCACAAGCACCATCACAGGAAGACATGCAGTAAACGGCTTTAATATTGTTCTTTATTCATTCGTTCTTTATCTTCCGCTCAATCATTTACGAGGGTTGCATGGGGTTTCCTCATGCCCGTCCAGGGGAAAACGTTTCGGGCGCTGGGCAAATACACCCAAGATGAGGCGCCAATCTATCGCTAGGCACACACTCACACAGACTGTATCCTGAATCCATGTTTTTGGACTCTGGGAGAAAACCGAAGAACCCTGGGGAAACCCATGCGGACACGGGGAGAAAAGGGAAACTCCACCAGGATCGGGTTTCGAACTGGGAATCCCCAGCGCTTAGAGGACAACGTGCTCACCACTAAGCCACCGTGGCGCCCTAAAATTGTTCTTTTGACAAGAATTTTAAATTTTTTCAAACAAGAAAAATGTTTTTCATTTCCTAACCTACCCGCTACCCACTTTTAACATCCAACAGGATTCCAATTTGAACTGCATTAACTGCAGGAGTTTATTAAATCATACCTCCATCTCAGTAGGTGGTGGTAATGCACCGCCCGCAATAAAACCCAAAAGAAAAAGAGGATTAAAAATGTACATAAATAAAACAGTAAAATCGACCCATAAATAAATGCATTAAAAATTAACAAACCTGTTTTGGAAATATACTGAGAAAAAAGTACAGGTATTTCTTTTAAAATGTAGTGAGTAAGAGTAAAAAGTATTAAGAGACAGAATGACTCAAGTAACGTACAGATACCTAAAAAAAAAAAACACTTAAGTACATTTACTTCATTACTTACCAGCTCTGATTTTAGTAGGAATGAATATGACCTTAAGGGAAGCATGGTCGCGCAATTGTAATGCTTTAAACACACATTAAAAGTCCAGGGTAATATGGAAATGCTTTTTAGTCTGTGGAGATTGCATGTTCTTCCCATGGGTTTTACCTGGAAATGTATTTCCTCCCACTATCAGAAAACATGCAGGTAGCTGAATTAGTGATGCGAACTTGCTTTACGTTGACACAGGCTCTGATTCCTTTGGCTCTGGAAGGAACTGATCCAGGAAAGATAAAGGCTTCCCACGCACTGGCAAAGATTGCTGCCATCTCCAACCCAGAGATCGCCTTTCCTGGTGAGAGGGTAGGTCTGACAATTTTAATAACACATTTGTGTAATCAGTAAGTAATTAATGCCTACTATTAGTTTTCGTTGTCATGTTATGTGACTGTGTTGTAGATTTACGAAGTCGTGCGCCCACTAGTTTCCCTCCTGAGTACAGAGAGAGACGGACTCGAAAACTATGAAGCACTACTGAGTCTCACTAATTTGGCTGCTCTAAATGACAAGCTCCGGTTAGTAACAGATGTTATCTACAGCCCTTGAGTTTTTCCTAATTTTCACAATACATCCACAAATATATTTCATTGGAATTGTGAAGTGAAAAGAAAATTATGCATGATTCAAAACATTTTTTACAAACAAAAAACTGAAAAGTGCAGAGTACAAAAGTATTCTGCCCCTTTTTTCTGAGTGCAACCAATTGCATTCAAAAGTTGTCTGAAGTTGAAGTTGCTAATGACTAAAAAGAGTCCACCTGTGTGTCATCTAATCTCACTACAAATACAGCAGCTCTGTGACTGCCTTAGCGGTTGGTGAAGGGAATATTGGGGAGTAAGCGGCCTCATGAAGTCCAAAGAACACAGCAGACAGGTCAGGAATAAGGTTGTGGAGAAGTTTAAACAGGCTTAGGCTATAAAAAGATTTCCCAAGCTTTAAACATCTCAAATCTTGGGCACAACTATAAACCTACCAAGACAAGGCCGTCCACCTAAACTTGCAGGCCAAACTAGGAGAGCACTGATCAGAGATGCCCATGGTGACTCTGGAGGAAATACAGAGAGATCCACAGCTCAGGTGTATGGCGTCAAAACAGGTCCAAAAGTTTTGAGAACTCAAAAACAGAATTCGTAAGCAATTTTCTTCGTTAAACATTTTTGCGCCTGCGCTTCACATTTTTGCGCTTGCGCTTCTCATTTTTGCAGTCACGTTCGATTTTTGAATTTAGGACCTGTTTTTACAGGTGGGCGGGATCTACACAGTAATTGGCTGCTCGAGAAAAGTCCAGCCCACCCAGCCATGCTACACATCCGGCGACATCAGCGAACGTGATCGCAAAAATGAGAAGCGCAAGCGCAAAAATGTGCAACGAAGAAAATTTCTTACGAATTCTGTTTTTGAGTTCTCAAAACTTTTGGACCCGTTTTGACGCCATAGTGTACTTTGTGTGCGCCCCCAAACCAATAAAAATGTGCTTTAAAAATGATGTCTACATTTTGCAACATTTCCCACTCAGTGTCCGCAGCCCGACAAGTACATTTTAAAACTGACTGATCAAAGCAATGAAAAATGCTCCAGCAAAAAATGCTACGAGAAAACTGCCGCCTGAAAACGATTCCTTCTCTCAATGCATGTATTTTTAGGTACCATTTTATCCCAAAGCTGAGGATTTCGATTCTGCATTTCCAGCTTAACGTTCTGTTAGGGCATTTCAGAAACCCCCTGTTGCCTGGAATGATGTACAGCCTGAAGTCTTAATGGCAGCTAAAATGGATTAATGTTCACTGATGTATTCAGCGCGGTCTGTGTGGAAGCGGCTTGGATGATGTTCTGGTTTTTGCAGTTGATTGCTGGTAGCTGAGCCGTGAGCAGATCAGCCTCAGTAAAGCTTCAGCTCTTTCAATGACAGCGCCTGCCACAGAGCATCAGTTACAGATAAAGAAAAACCCTCTAAGCTCAGCAAATACCAACAGCTTAGAATATGCATGTGTTTGCTAATATATGAATAACATTTGCAGGAACCAAATGCAATATGATGGAAATGCAGAGTCAGTCAAAAAGTTTTTCCACGTATGATCATAGTCCAAAATGTGTGGGTTTCAAAAGCATTTCCCGAGAAAGAAAAACCGCCATGAGTGAAGTAAGGCTGTAATCCACCGTCTAATGCGAGAAATCGAAAATCCCATCTACCCGAATCAATTTTCTGTCAAATCAAGCTCTTTTTGTTGATCATAAACGACCCGCTTTTGTCAGAGCAGCCGTGGTAATAAGGTGCGGGAATCTGTTCCATTATCCTGTAGCTTAATCTCAGGGCCAGAATTAGTGAAGGTCAGCAGGCATGGAAGGTCATGGCATTGGAAGGGAAAAGAACCGGCATTGGTTTGATATCGCGACAACATTAATCTCCGAGCAGCAATGAGAATAGGACAATGCTTCTGCAAAAGGTCAGACTGTGACTGCAGGAATTGGATTCCAGGTGTGTTGCCTGGTCGACTTGTTCCTAGACCTTTTGCTCATTGCTCTCAGCAATCAGCCAACGCCGACCCACCCGGCGCTTTCGAAATCTAACAACCACCAAAGCTTCCAACACAGAAAAGGTCAACATGAAAGCGTACGAGAGAGAAAAACAACTTCCCACCAATATGACGTTGCGCCGTATGTATAAGTAGCTGTTATGCTGTTGATGGAGGTCATATTGAATCAACCTCATTTACGTAGGCACAAATAAATAACATTAATTATGCATGACTCCCTTGGTTTATTGGAACCCAGTCAATTATGATTAGGTCGGCCTCACAAGCCTATCTCTGCAAAAACCCCGTGGCCCTTTAGGCAAAATAGAATGGCTTCATCACATCAGGTTGTGAAAAAAAAGTCCCAATGTTTGCTTTTATCTGTAGTAATCCATCTATTATGAAATTAAATTGGGCCAGGCGGGTGCATATATAATGCACGGTGCTGCTTTAATATGGCGTGTGTAATGCAGGCAGGCTCGGTTAACCTTCACACAGATTACTAGGTCTACAAAGAGCAGTAAACAGTGTACAGCTGCTTCCCACTGCCACTGATTAAACATCGCAGATAAGAAAGACTAACACTGCTTTAACCATGTAATATACAAACCTATATGTGCAGAATGTGTAATATTTAAATATACATATATCTTTTGGAAATTTTGGAAATTAAGGTCAATTTAAAAGCACATTTAATTTTGTATATTCTTTTTGAAACAATCAATATGAATTTATTAACACAATTAAGAAAGTATACATATACATACATATAGAAACAGTTTTTAAACCGTTTTTAAAATACATATATATATTAAAGCAATAAGGCAAAAAAGGCGTGCATTATCATGAATAAATCACAGGAAAGAGGAGTCAGTTACACCTTTTTCCTGTGATTTATTCACAAAACTACACAACCACAAATGCCTCATTGTGTTTAGAAAACACAGCAGTGCTGCTGTAGTTTCATTTAAACACCTCAGTGATACTGCTGGTATAAAAATGCCAACTATTCATTCATTCATTCATTATCTTCCGCTTATTATGAGGGTCGCGGTGGTGGGGTTCCCCATGCCCATCCAGGGGAGAACGTCTCGGGCACTGGGCAGTTACACCCAGGACAGGGCACCAATCCATCGCTGGGTAAACACTCACACACAACCATACACTCATACACACACTATCCAGCGCAATTTAGAGCCTTTAATGTACCATCCATGTTTTAGGGATGTGGGAGGAAACCGGAGAACCGGGAGGAAACCCACGCGGACATGGGGAGAACATGGAAACTTCAACCAGATTGGGATTCGAACCGGGAATCCCCAGCGCTGAGTGATTTTACATTCAATTATGTAGCAGACGCTTTTATCCAAAGCAATTTACAAGTGTCCCAACTTAGTTGGGGTCAGAACACAGGGTTGATTTGGTACAGCAGCCCTGGAGCAAAGAGGGCTAAGGGTCTTGTCTTGTCACATTGTGACACATTGTTCACTTCAGTGAACCTGGGTTTTGAACCCACAACCTTCAGATTGACAGCCCAACACCTTAACCACTGAGCTACCACACAAAACAAGGTATGGTTCATAAAAATGTTTATTAAAAGCAAAATCGTTAATAATCTGGTTTTACGCGATGTAATCTAGTCCGGTATTTAAAGTGAATGCTGATTGCTGAGTAACAGGTTTCTCTAATCCACTAGTTGCCGAATTATAGAACGCAGTTTATAAAAAATGAAAATAATGTATTGTACATCACGCAGTGATACGAATGAGGGTCAATCCTGTGCCCTCTAGAGCATAACAACACGGTCCAGTCATTAGTTCACTGTGTTACGAACATTCACATGGTTCTGAGGTTAAACAGCCCTAAAACAGTTCCGGTCCTTAAATCTGTTTATCTGAGCTGTTTGTCCAGCTGTGACATTATTGACAATAACACACACCTCTGACCGCTTTACATTTGTATCAATGCATGACATACATTATTTTCCTGATGGTTTTTATAAACTGTGTTCTGTAATTTGGCCACTAGATGTCCGTATTTGATTGTTAGCGAGACCTGAAACCCGTTACTCAGTGGTCTGTGTTCACTTTTAAAAAACGGACTAGATTACATTGTGGAAGACCAGTTTATTAACAATTTTGTGTTCAATAAATGCATACATTTTTTTTTTATCATAGGATCATTGTGAATAAATTAAGAGAAAGAGGTGTAACTGTACTCTGCTTCACATCGTGCCTAAGAACACCTCTTTCCCGTGATTTATTCAAAATAATGCACCCCCCACGTGCCTTATTGCTTTATTATATTGTGGAACACAAACAATGCTCATCTCATGGAAGCTAACGCTAGAATTAGCGATACAAAATGCAAAATTCATATGCTTTTAGCGTCCTAACTGCCAGTTTTATCATTATCCAGGACAGTATACAGTTATGTATTACATTTGGCAGGTCGCAAGAAAGCTCACATCATCAGCGTCTGAGACAGATCATGATGTTCATGGCGCACAATAAAAAGTAATGTGCTTATTAGCATGATGCAAACCTCTGCAAAAAAGGCTGCACTGCAACGACCAATAATGATTAACAAAACAATCGCCTGTATGGTGCTACATCCCAACCGGATCATAAAACATCACCAGGCAGAGATTATTGGCTATATTGTAATTTTGGATGAGAAAGATAATAATGTGTGCAATGTGAAATAACGATGCCATTAGCTTCGATTGCTTAATGAGCCGCAGGGATGCAGTATGGAGGCTAAAGAAATGCCACTGGTTTTGGCAGCTGGGCGTGCTGGAGGAAATGGAGACGGAGAGGGGGAACGGGGAGAGCGCGCTAAAACGCAGGAAGACATGTTGCTGTCTTCAGCACAACGGCCACTGTCATGTTTTTCCCCCTCCATCCGAGTTTTCCCCTCGATTTTCCCTGCTGTGCTCATCTGCTGTCCCCATTTCACATCACATATCTGTGCCTGTGCTGGTTTTCAGATGGGGTCAGCAGTTTTCAAGTCGGGAGCTTTTTCAGCTGTAAAATATAGGAGAGAAAACGTCTCTGTTAATCTCTTTCCACAATTAGAGTGCCACTTTGGTTCCATGGTTTTTGTGAGATCTTTAAACATCCTGCTTTTCTAACAAAAAAAAAACGTTTTCACTGGTGGATTCCACATTTATGGTGCTGCTCTGCAACCAAAACCTCATGAATGCCTTTAAAAATATATTTTAATATTATAATACTGATTTCCTCCCGACACCGTGGCTTAGTGGTTAGCACATTCGCCTCTCAGCGCTAGGGATTCCCGGTTTGAATCCCAATCTGGGTTGAGTTTGCATGTTCTTGTGTCTGCGTGGGTTTCCTCCAGGTTCTCCGGTTTCCTCCCACATTCCAAAAACATGAAGGTACATTGAATGCTCTAAATTGCCCTGTATAGTGTGTGTATGTGTGTGT
>JAOUQT010000028.1:7437508-7450607 GCA_025769995.1 Xyliphius kryptos | reverse complement strand
TGTCCAATTTAGCCATGAAACCTCCCACACTAAAATGACAGGTGTTTCAGTTTCATTGTCTAACCCCTGTAAAATATGCTGTAATTATTTAAGGCTTTTAATTTCTTCTTATAGTCCAAAGATAAAACCATCCTATATGCTGTCGCCTGTACACTGGTGAACTGCACAAACAGCTACGACAAGAAAGAGATCATCCCTGAGCTGGTGCAGTTGGCTAAATTCTCCAAGCAGCACGTTCCTGAGCAGCACCCAAAGGTAATAAATGCACAGTCTTGGTATAACACTGCTAAGTAAATGTGATAATTATGTAAATGGAAACTGATAATGCTGTGTATTTGCATAATGGCCTGAGAAAACCCTTCACTACATACTTGAACAAAAATGTTTTTAGGCATGTATCTGAGCTACAAACAATGGTGAAGCCTATTTACTCCTGTTGTCGTAAATATGACTACAAGCCCATCACTATTACTTTTCCCCAAAAATAAATTAAAAGAAAATTTCATTTTAGGTCACAGTTCAAATATTGACAGCTGATACTAATCTGAACTATTTAATCTTATGACTGTTTCAATATGTCAACATTTAATATTTACTATGTGAATGAAGCATAAAGGCTTCCCTGTTGTTTGTGCTTTTTGACAGGGTTCCAGATGTTCTCTAATGTGACTAACACAATGGAAATATTTAATCATAAAATATAATTTTTATTTTAGGACAAGAAGGACTTCATTCAGAGTAGGGTAAAAAAACTCTTGAAAGCAGGAGTGATATCAGCACTTGCAGTCATGGTCAAAGCAGACAGTTCCATATTGACTGATCAAACTAAGGAAATGCTTGCAAGGTAAATATTCAAACACTGCATATCTAATGTTGTTTAAGCTGATCAGAAAGTCTTTTTGAGAGCACATCTATCTTAAGGAAACACTAATCAATATATAACTTTATTTACCAATATTAGGGTCTTCCTCGCTCTGACTGATGATCCAAAGGATCGTGGAACAATTGTTGCCCAAGGTGGTGGAAAGGTAGAAGAAGAAATATTTAACTTTGTTTGAAATGCTACTTAAGAAGACCATGTGTTTAAACAAGTTCCTTGATTTTCTTGGTACAGGCTCTCATTCCTTTAGCTCTAGAGGGTACAGACAATGGAAAAATAAAGGCCTCACATGCATTAGCTAAGATTGCAGCTATCTCAAACCCAGAGATTGCCTTCCCTGGTGAAAGGGTAAGAACAGATTGAAGGGCTTGATGGTTAATCAAAATGTAAGTAATGGTGTTTCTTATTACTATTTCACTCTTTTTTTCTCACAGGTATATGAAGTTGTGCGACCACTGGTGTCTTTGCTGAATCCAGAAAGAGACGGTATTGAGAATTATGAGTCATTAGTCAGTCTCACTAATTTGGCTGCTCTAAATGAGAAGCTTCGGTGAGTATTATACATTACAAATTCGAAAATAATTCTGCCCTGACCTTTCTTTGACAACAATTTAATATTTTTCATCTCGCAGAGTGAAAATCCTAAAGGAGAAGGCCCTTCCAGAGATTGAGAACTACATGTTTGAGGAGCATGAACAGATCAGACAAGCAGCTACAGAATGCATGTGCAATCTCGTGTGTTGTAAAGAGGTGAAGACAAACATTTAGTACAATAGATCTGAATCAGTCCTGTTTCTACTGTTCTGTTTAAACTGCTGGCATTTCAGAAAATAGTGAGAAGTGTTTGATCTCTTGGCAGGTTCAACAGAGGTATCTGGAGGATGGTAATGACAAGCTGAAGCTCCTTGTATTGCTTTGTGGTGAGGATGATGAAAAGCTACAGATAGCAGCATCTGGTGGATTAGCCATGATCATGGCAGCCGAGAAGAAGCTGTGTGTCAAGATGACCAAAGTGGTATGTACAATATTTCACATAAAGACCTAGGGCTTGGGTGACATACAGTAAGTGGAAGTAGGTAAAATGTGTATCATTGTGTAGATAATAGAAACTGTGATTTTTTTCGAGAGAATTTTAATGATTAAGTTCTGTTTCTTCTTTTTAAATGGCAGACTGAGCAGTGGCTTGAGATTCTTCAGAGGCTGTGCATCCATGAGAATCCACAAATCCAACATCGAGGGATTGTAATCGTTTTCAACATGATTGAGGCTGATGCAGAGTTGGCTAAGAAGCTATTGGAGACAGAGATACTGGAGATTCTTACCTACATTGGCAAAATGGAGGACAATCCAAAGAAGCAGGCGGGAATCGATGCAGCACGGACATGTCTGTCCAAAGCTATGGATCTTGGATTCATCAAGCCTTTAACACAATAAGACTGGAAGAAATCTGATTCATTTTTTGTAATTATTAGTTGGGGCAGAAAGTCCACTTCAAAGCAGTTGCAAGTATACTGTAGGCTTGTATACATGGGCGGCAAAGAGAAAAGCAGTGGAACAAGTGCACTAAAGACAGTTCTAAATATAGATACTGTATGTTTTTACTTATTTTGCAGCTCCTGTAACAGCTCCTCATAAACAGAAACTAACTCCTTAATTTGCTTGAGGAAATAAGAATTACTTTCTGCCTATTATTTTACTAAATAATTGTGATAATAATTAATTAAGTAACTAATCTTTTCGCCTAACTAACATAGCACCTATGAGGCCACACCCCTGTATTTGAGACTGCTCTGCTTTCTGGGAAAGTGGAAGTATAATAAGTGGGAAGTAGGAAATATTTCAGTCAGTGCATGGGGTTTTTTTTGTTTTGTGTTCACTATTTGACCTGTTTCATATTTTAAGTCACTAAATTTTGTGTATTTGACTCATAGTTAATAAAAAAACATCATTTTATGATCAAGATTAAAGTATTATTTGTGTATTCAATTCAATTCAATTTAATTTATAAAGCCCTTTTAACAATGGTCATTGTCCCAAAGCAGCTTTACAAAAAAACGTTTTATCTTTGTCATTGCAGTTGGACAGTTCTATTCAGGACATTTTTAGTTCAGTTCAAATGCCTGTGGGTTACCTAAGTCAAGAGGGGGTTCTTTTTTAAGCGTACCCTGTTCTACTTATGATGCTAAATTTATTATAAACATTATCTTAAATTCTGGACATCTGGCAAGGAGGGGTTTCTTTTTTAAGTGGACCCTGTTGTAATTATGATGCTAAATTTATTATAAAAATGATCTTAAATTCTGGACATCTGGCAAATTTAAAACCTCCTGGCTATGGGCATGCTTAGTTCAGTTCAGGACAGTTTAGTACATTTTAGTACAGTTCTGTGAATTTGAGTACAATTTAATGTGGTTTTAGTATTTCATTTTAGTACGGTACAAGTAAATTTGATTCGGTTCAGTACATTTTATTTCAGTACAGTACAGTTCAATTCGATTCAGTTCAATACATTTCATTTCAATACAGTAAGGTACAATTAAATACATTTAAGTTCACTAAAGTTCTATACATTTCAATGCAGTTCACATGCCTGTAGTCAGCATAGTGGGGATTCTTTTCCTCCATATTTCTTTAATGTGTATTAAATTAATAATTTCAAATGTTTACACTTACTATAAGTCCTTTGGTATCGAGGCCAAATCACAGTTCTGTACAAGATACGTCAGCTAAGTTACAGTTCAGTATCTACCCCACCTCATCTCTCTCCACGAATGACGTCACCGATTTTGAGCGACGCGCAGGCGTACTGGAACGTCGCCGCTTTTCTTCCTGCCGCTGGACGCCTTCCCGCGTTGGGCAACACGGAACAAATGTGAACATTTTAAACAAAAACACCGGTTCACTATTTCGAATTTTCTTAGAACCATGGCGGTGAACTTTGGCAAAATTGTCGTGGGGATATACGTGGAGATAAAACGGAGTGACGGTGAGTTCGATGGTTACGCTTGTTTAGCCCGGTTGATGTAACTAGCTTATTAACGTTTACTTATTTGCGTTGATTAGCCGGTAAAGCTAGCACTTTGTTGCTTTGCCAGCGCAGTGTGTCCCTGTTGCTGTGGCAGCTAAGTACCCACATATCTAGCACTACAGTCAACACTGTAGCTAAGCTAACTAGCCGGCATCCTTGCTATATTAGAAGCCTGTGTAACTCATTACAGTTAGCGACAACTATGACGAATAAGAGATTCAGCATCTCAGTGTGGGTGTCAGTCATTTAGAAAGGAACATAAAGCAGCTCTGGTATAGTTACTAAGCTCAGTTTATCCGGCGCTTCCTGTCAGTGGTTGCCTAAGAGTCGTGGGTGGGCACTGATTATTACATTTCGTTACATTTCTTTCTGTTGTATATTGTTTACACCCACATTTCCCGTTTGGGATTTTAATAAAGCCGCATCATACCTATCTTTTTTAACCCAGCTTCCTAACTCTTTTAAGAAAAATGGCCCTATTTAATCAGTTGTTTTTGTCTTTCGGCTTTTTCCTACCACCAGAAAGGACTCCATCGAATCATGGGCATTGTCGATCTGGCGCATGATTTATGCCGGATGCCCTTCATGACGCAACCCTTACCCTTTCAGGCTCAGGACCGAACAATTTTGCGTCTCGAATTCACCTTCAATGCATGGCTTTGGGAAACCAAAGGAAACCCACACGAACACGGGGAGAACATGCAGACCCCACGCAGATATTTCCCCTGTTCACCCCTCCCAGGAATAGAACCTGGGTCACTATCCTGATGTAAATTTTATCACAATTTCTCTAGTGAAGAGCAAAGTTTATTTTTTTTTATTCTTAGTGTGATGATATTGGGTTAAGAATAAGATTGCGATAAAAAAGTTAAACTTGTGTACATTTTGTTATAGCCTGAATTTAATTTCTGTCAATGTTCCATTATAAAATGTCTATAAATGTATAATTTAATCGGTTTATGTATCATTTATTTTCTTACAGAAATTGACCATGACAAATGTATGGTATTATTATACAGCCATGTAAAAAAATAGATTTTTATTTCATCTTTTGGCTTTTACCTGGCACCAGGGTTTACCAGAGCGAGTCACTAGCATCGCTGATCCTGCATGTGTTTTATACCGGATACTCTTCCTAATGCAACCTTCGCCCTTTTGGGCTTAGGACGGGATAATTTAGCATCTCCAATTCACTTAGCATGTATTTGTTCTTTATACTGTGGGTTTGAAACTGAAGTACCCAGAAGAAAATTCCCAGGTCCTCCACCTGGGGATCAAATCCAGGTCCTTATTGCTGTGAGGTGACAGGAGTACCACTGCACCACAGTTAAACTCCCAAAAAAAGTTTCCTTTTGAAATTTAGCCACAAAAAAACTTTGTAGAACATTTTATATTTATATATATGTAGATATATAATCTACCTATTTTCATTTCTCAGCCTACTGTATGTTTGTCTATATATCTGTTCCATGGATATACCGCCTTTATTGAATAAATAGTTCAAAAGCAAGGCATTACATTTCTTTATAAATTAATTTCCTATAGTAAATATTCTCTCTCTGCTGTTTTATATTAATTATGTATTATATTATTCATTTATTAAATTTCTTCCTCTTAATCCATACTGGGTTGTAACGGGGATTGAAATGGGTCCTTCTAGGCAACAGCATTACCCACTCTGCCAGTGTGAGGCCCCATATTTGATTATATCTGGGAAAATAAAATATCACTCTTTGGCATGTTTTTTCTCTTTTCTTAAATATGGTTTGTCCAGTAATTGAGGAATTAATTATTTTGTTACTGCTTCTTCATTACAGTTTTTATGAGATTTGCTTGGAAATTTCAACGCAAGTAATTTTAAGAATCTTTTTAAAACTTGTCTTTGTGACACAGGTACTAAGGTGCTGACCAAGTATTTGTGCATATGCTATATAGAATTATAATTTTATTATAATATACACTCATTGGCCGCTTTATTAGGTACATCTTGTTAGTAAAAGGTTGAACCTGTTTTGCCTTCAAAAATGCCTCAATTCTTTGTGGCATACTTTCAACAGAGACCACCTCTACATGCCTTAATGCATTGCGTTGTGGCCATGTGATTTGGCTGATTAGATATTTGTGTTAACAAGCTAATAAATTGGCGGGTGAGTCTATACAGCCCTCTACTATTGCCTTGCAATTTAGTAACATTTATTGTTCTTCATCTCTTTGGTCTTTATGCTTTTGTCCGGTAAAAGAAATAAACATTGCATACGGTTTAGTGTAATGGATATCTTATAATGTTTGACATCTTGATCTACGATGATATGCTCTTTAAAACAAACACTGATGAGACAAAGTCAGCTTAAAAAATGACTAGAGAGTTTTGGAAGATACCACACAGTAAACACTTGAAAAGTCTATAATTCCATGTTTTGTTCCATATGTGGCATATTTTTTATATTTTTATACATAATATTTATATTTATTGATTAATACGGACTCTGAAGTGACTTGCGAGCAGGTGCTTTGTATTTATGACTAAAACGGCGTACCTCTCGTAAAGGCTATATTAGTTTCTTGCCATACAACATTTTTTACATATACACCTTTCAATGTTTTGCTTGATTGCAGGGCGAATACATCAGGCCATGGTAACATCATTAAATGACGATAATGAAAGTGTTACTGTGGAGTGGATAGAAAATGGAGACACAAAAGGAAAAGAGGTAAGCCAAAGATATGTATGTAAGTTAACAACACTCAGTAGTGTATAAAAGTACATTCCCATCATTTAGAGACAGGGTAAGGGCGATGGGCTGCACTGCACAAAAGTAGCCATTGTGCCATACAAAATCTAAAGCCATTTTAATCTATAAAATAAAAGTGAAACCTCTTTAAATTCTGAAAATCATACCCTGGCATCATTCCAAAGCTCAATATCTCATCACAATCGTCACTATAAAGCCATTTGCTTATTAGTTATAATTAATTATTTAAATATCTTGATTGATTAGCAAATGATTTCCTTTTATCAATTAAATGATGTTGTGAATTAATAAATTCAACAGATTAAAAGAAAATATACACTATATTTCCAAAAGTATTTGCTCACCCATCCAAAGTATCAGAATCAAGTGTTTCAATTACTTCCATGGCCGCAGGTGTATGAATGCTTCAGCATACCAATACATTTCCGACAATTCCATGCTTCCAACTTTGTGGGAACAGTTTGGAGTTGGCCCCTTCCACTTCCAACATGACTGTGCACGGTCTGTAAAGACGTGGATGTCAGTCTATTGTGGATGAACTTGAGTGGAGACTAAGAGTCAGGCTTTCATTGTCAAGTGTCAGTGTATAACCTCACAAATGCGTCTCTGGAAGAATGAAAAAATTCCTATAAACACATTCCTAAAACTTGTGGACAGCCTTTCCGGAAGAGGTGAAGCTGTTCTAGCTGCAAAGGGTGGACCGACGTTATATTGAACCCTATGGATTTGCGAGTTAAGGCAGGTTTAAGAATACTTTTGGAAATATATTGTATCTAATAAAGGCCAGAACTTTAACACAATTGTAGAAGTCTATTAGGACACTATCCAATGTTCCAAATTTTGCAGGTTAAAATTTCACAGGAACACAAAATCAAAGAAAAGAAGAAAGTGCTTTACAACCAGACACAATGAAAATAAAGAAGCTTCAGGATGTTGCTTAAGGGCCTGGCAGTAGAACTCTGGCTGGCATGGGTTTTTAGAAAATGAACATTCTTTTTCCCTGTACTAATTATATTATTTGTCAAACAAATTTGGCATGTATGTAATGTCATGTGCCGTTATTGCATCACGTTGGTGAGAGGGCAAAAGCACATTTCCTTAATATTAGGACCAAAGCAATTTAGATTGAATGTGAGGGAACTCATGAATATGTATGGATAATGAAAAATAACATATACTACAACTTTATGAACAATCATGTACTTTTGAGTAAGACTGATTTGAATTTTAATCTTTTCTATTTTAACAGATTGATCTAGAGTGTATATTTTCATTAAACCCAGATGTTGCTCCAGAGGATGAGATTTCTCTAAGTCCAGGAACACCACCTCCTCCGACACCTACTTCTGTAAAGGTCAACAAGATCCCCAAGGTTAGTATAAGGATTGTCTCAGGATTACGGGTGCGACAATTACTCGAATAATTCGATTACAAAATAAGCTTGAGACAAATTCTTTGCATAGAGGCTTCTTTTGTCACGCTGGCGTTGGCGCTGCGCGTTTTACTTTCATTTTTGTTTTGCTTTAATAAATATTCACCTTTGACCCGACTAGCCTTGTTGTTGGTTAATCCAAACCTTTGTCCACCAACTGCGACACGGTCATAATTGTCACCCAAGTTCATTTTTTTTTAATCTTGTACACGTGCATTGCACATCTCCATCTCTCTCACTCTTCCAAATAATAAGTGTTAATAACTCTAATAAGTTTAGTTTAATTAAAAGCCTTTTATAAGGAATAACAGCAAATTGCTTATTTATTTAATGAGACATTCCATGATTTATAACAGACTATTGATAAAATTGTTTAAAACCACAAAAGTATGATTTATCCGATTGCTTGATTTAATCGATAAAAAACAATAAAAAAAAATAATAATAAATAAATAAAAAATATTTGGTAAGCACATCCCTGCTCAGGATATACAAAAGTTCCTGTCGGTGTGTGTGTTTTTTTTTTTTTTGCTGATCTATAATTAATTTATACTTTAATCTTTTAAGGATTCTTAAAATAAAATTATTGTAAATTCTTACTTTTGTCTAGAATCGAAGGACAATTGCTCCTGGAAGAGCTGAGATCCCACCTAGAGACAGTAGAGGTGTGATTAAGCAAATAAAATAAGTAAAAGTACAGTAAAGTTTTTAAATATTCAAGAGTAAAACCATTGCTTACAGGTGTATGTAATTTGACATTTTTAGTAGGATCAACACGTGCGCGCCCTGGCCAGCAGCAGCTGGAGTCAGCTCTCCCTCCACTTTCTCAGCAACCAGCCCAGCCTATACAATCCCAAACCCAGCAGAATCAAAAACAGCAGCAGAATGGTAATAACACAACTTTGTGTGTGTGTGTGTATGACAGCACAATTTTCTTGTCACAGAATAAAACCTCTGGATCCCAAATGCCTCTTAATATCAGATTCACACACGTTTTTTAGTAATATTGATGTTTCTCGCAGAATCTTTAGCTGTTGTATATTAAATGAAGGAATATAGGCACAGGGTCAAAGAAGAGGAAAAGATCATTTTACAAAGGAAGTAAATGACGTGATTGTTTAGTCAGGATTGTCTGACTGCATTGTCATGTTGTTTGGCAGCGAGGAGGAAGTCCAACTGTGTAAAGGAGGTGGAGAAACTGCAGGAGAAGAGAGAGAGGAGGCGACTGCAGCAGCAGGAGTTAAGAGAGAAGAGAGTTCAGGTCAGTGCACACCTTTAAATGGAAAAAAATATATAACCACACTATTTAATTGTTTATCATATCTTGTCTTGAAAAAAAAATCAAAATTTAAAACTGGGGTAAAATTTCCATTATGTGTTTGATCACTGTGATGTACACTTACAGGCCACTTTATTAGGCACACTTTGCTAGTAAAAGTTTGGACCTCTATTTGCCTTGAGAACTGCCTAAATGCTTCGTGGCATACTTTTAACAGAGAAGATATTCTGCATTCCTTGGTTGTAACAAGGGGTTATTTGAGTTACTTTTACCTTTCTATCATCTCGAGTCTGACCGCTTTCTTGTGACCTCTCGCATCAACAAGGCAATTTCGCCTTGCCACCCACTGGATCTTTTCTCTTTTCTAACTATTCTCTGTAAACTTAGATGGTTGTGTGTGAAATTCCTAGTCAATCATCAGTTTCTGAAATAATCAAAACGGTTCCATCTGCCACCAACAACCATGACACTTTCAAAGTCACTTAAATCACATTTATTCCCAGTTTGACAAGAGATTGGTATGTTCAATCTGCTTATCCCTATCCCACGGAATACATTTGTGCAGCCAAGCATTGCAGTGCGATGACGGTGTATTACTTGACATGACTAATTTCTGGATTAATATCTGTTTAATTTAAGAAACATTTATGAAACTTCTTGTGCAATGTAATTTAAAATGATTTGCTATATCTTAGATGATAAATTATCTTTTGTTTTGAAGGAGGTGGACACAACAATTCCCAACTATGAAATAATGCAGATGATCAGAGACTTTAGGGCAAGCCTGGATTATAGACCACTAAACACAGCTGACTTGGTATGTACTGATACACTTCCATCATTCTGTCCTGTTTGTTTG
Source organism: Xyliphius kryptos (assembly GCA_025769995.1). Classification (NCBI taxonomy): domain Eukaryota; kingdom Metazoa; phylum Chordata; class Actinopteri; order Siluriformes; family Aspredinidae; genus Xyliphius; species Xyliphius kryptos. The sequence continues at coordinate 7,440,376 of JAOUQT010000028.1, read as the reverse complement.
GTCTTAATCAATGCTTGGAAATGGTGTGCTAATTTAAAACATGTAAAACGTGTTACTACAAATGTAATAGTAAATACATTCTCTTATTGTTGGAAGATTGAAGAGCACAGAATATGTGTTTGTGTGAGGAAGCGGCCACTTAACAAAAAAGGTACAATATTTGTAAATATTTAATTAAAATGCTGAATATTTGCATAGTATCCAATGTAGTTATTTTTTTCATTGGCTAAGTTTCAGCAACCTGATTAGGTTCAGAGTATTTTAACCCATATTAATGATTACTAATGAATAGAACTTGACAGTTGATAGTAAAGAATGAGAATATAAAACCACTGTTTCATTAATAAATATAAACTTTGATTCGCATAAAATAAATATCATGCCTAAATACAGCTGATTCACTAAATAACCGAGTGTGTGATGAGCTGTGATGTTGAAAAACCTAATACTTTTGTGTTGAAGAACTCACTTCAAAGGAACTAGATGTTATCACCATCCCCAGTAAAGATGTTGTCATGGTCCATGAGCCTAAGCAGAAAGTGGACCTTACCCGTTACCTTGAGAATCAAACGTTTCGCTTCGATTATGCCTTTGATGACAGTTCTACAAACGAAATGGTTTACAGGTTTGTCTTTTATTTCTTGTGATTCCACAAATTAATTGTAATGTAAACCCTATATACTAGAAAGTGCAGTTCCTGCAGAAATTGCGATGTGTGTTGTGCCTGTGCATCCCTAGGTATAAATGCAGTCTTTAAGGCTACATGACGGTAATTTTAAAGACATTTGGAATTATATCAATATCTGAAACCAATGTGGCATTTTCATCCATGTATTGCACTTTTATTCATAAATTAAAGTACATTTTTGTTTTACACTTAACAGTCATAACAGTCTGTAAATGTCTGGGGACTGAGGAGACAAGTTGCTCAAGTTGAGGGACAGGAATGTTAGCCCATTCTTGTCTAATGTAGGATTCTAGTGGCTCAGCTGTCTTAGGTCCTTTTTTAGGTCCTTCTTAGGATTGCAGGCTGGTCAGTTCAGTACCCATACCCTTCTTCTACGCAGCCATAATGCTGTAATTGATGCAGTGTGTGGTTTGTCATTGTCATGTGATCTTGAAAGCCGCTTACACTACAAGATGCTCCTTTTATACCCAGTCATGTTAATGACCAAATGCCAATTGACCCAATTAATTGCAAATTGTTTGTGCATATAACTGTTCTAGACTATTATTGCCTCTTCCCAACCTTTTTGAGATGTGTTGCTGTCACAAAATTTCAAATGAGCCAATATTTGGCATGAAATTTCAAAATGTCTCACTTTCAACATTTAATATGTTTTCTGTGTTCTATCGTGAATACAATATCAGTTTTTGTAAAGATAGATAGATAGATAGATAGATAGGTAGGTAGGTAGGTAGCTAGGTAGGTAGGTAGGTACTAAATAGCCAAATACACAGACAGACAGACAGACAGTCAGAAAAAGAGGTAATGGTTAAGGAACATGACAAAATCTTCAAGGTGTTAACATTGCCATCAAATTCCCCAGAGTCCAACAAGACAGACCCTAGCTCGTACCATGTAGCACGTATGGGATCTGATGGTAATTTCTTAGCTCCAGAAATCACACACAATCATTCAGTGGCTTTGTGGAGGCAATATAATGCAGGTACATACAGGATGCAATCTATGGAGCCATTTTTATAAAAAAATCATATTGTTCCGCTTTAATACTTTTGTTTACACAAAGGATCGGTCTGTTCTTCACAGCAATAAACTCTAACTACGTAATCCATAACGGCATCATTTGCTCAGCTTCCTCCACCAACACACAAAGCACCAGAGCAGACAGAAGCGAAGTATCGAACCTGAGCATTACCTGCGCCACTGCTCGTTAATCGAACCACTTTGTTTCAGAGCCCAAAAATATATATAAAATATAAATATATATATTTTTTTCTTTTTTCTTTTATGAAGCACAGCAGATTCGGTTTAGTGATGTAAAAATCACAGTTTCATTTACATTGAGCCATTCACACCCTGTCTGGTTAGGGTTGTACAGATATGCACTCTTTCTGTGCTGTTAGTTGTTTTTTTATTAAACTGCTATTGTATTATAGCATCATTTTTTAAAATATCGGTTAATTGTAGATAATGTGGGGTGGTATGATGGTGTGGTCACCTCACAGCAAGAAGAACCCGGGACTCTGGAAATATCTGTGTGGAGTTTGCATGTTCTCCTGCAGTCCAATTTAAAGCCATGCATGTTAAATTAAATAGCCTTAGTTTGTGGATGTGCCCAACATCGGAGTTGCAGATTATATGGGTGGGTCTCTGGCTAGTAAGAGCTGTCCAACGACATGTATAATAGGTGAACTGGAGATGCTAAATTGTACGCATCTAAGCCCGAAAGGAAGAAGGTTGCTCCAGGGTTCACAAAGAATGGTCAAAAAAGAGAAATATGTAGTGAGGGGCAGTGTGGATGAAAATACCTTGTTAATGTGAGAGGTCAGAGAAGAATGGACACACTAGTTCGAGATGATAGAAAAGAAACCACTCGTTACAACCAAGGAATGCAGAAATGTAGTCTGATCAGAGTGGAGTATTGTGGAGTGGACTGTGGCAATTTCATGAACATGTTTAAAAAATGTGCATGAGAATGTGGCTTGGATCCCTTTTTGATCACCTATAGAATCTACCCGGGTTCAGCCAGAGTAGTAATATAACATTTAATGGATTATCTGGTGGCTGTCGGAGTTGAAGCATGAGATTTAGGTTTCAGGTTCAAGCCCAAAGGTCCAGGAGACTTTTCAGACAGCTGGAAGATTATTAGATGATAAAAACTGTTTTAAGTTTGGGGTTGGAGT
>JAOUQT010000028.1:7359809-7370988 GCA_025769995.1 Xyliphius kryptos | reverse complement strand
AAAAACACTGCTTGAATTAATATTCAGTTAATACTAATAATTAACAGTTAATTGTTGACCTGATTCATAAAATAAATCTGCAGAACAGTTTTTTTTTATTTATTGCACTACACAAGAGAATGTTCATTAAAATTAGAGATGATCAGTTATTAAAACAAAAAAATCACCATACAGGTATTCTTCTGATTCCTGAGATTTTTTACTAGTAATTTCAATTTTTGGATTTGCAATCCAAATTTAAGTATCATATAGATGCAAATGCAATAGCTCTGAAAATGAAGGATGCAATTTAATTTGTAGTAAAAGCAGTTTCAACTAACCCTGGCTCGGTGAAGATTGTAGTGTGAATTCTCATTTTCACCTACTGGAGGCTGGTGAGTAGGTGATTTGGCTGCTTTAACCTGCCTCTCAAAGTGAGTAAGAGTAAGCGGGTGAGAGAGTCATCCACAGTAATGGAATGCACAGTCTGATCATGCATATTTATGGAGTGCTTACAGGTTGAATGGTTTTGAAAACAGCTTTAAGACCCTGCTCCACGTTTCTTCCTGGAAATAAAAATAACTATATTTACATTTTTATTTAGTTCTTTACACGTTTAGATACATTTTAATAGTTTGTTTAAATGTTTTTATAAAATGCACAGATTCTGCCCTCCACCACCAGAATGTTATATTCCCCTCATATCCATGTCAAGCAGAGATGTCATCCAAGTTTTAATCAAGCCATGTTTCAGTGGAGCCCGAACAATAGATGACGTCATCACATTACCTTGAGTCAACACGACACGACAGCTGCGTCCTGAAATCACTATCCAATAAAAACAGGATCCAACAACCTTAGAAACACCCTTTCACATAATCCGGCTAAAGAGGAAACACCAGAGCATGGATCAAGTTTGAGATAAAGCGGTACAGCAGCAAAAATGTACATGAACACAGAGATGTTGCACTTCAGCTGGGATTGTACACAATACGATGCAAAACATCATTTGCATTTAATTCAGTGGCACCTGGGTCTTTTCGACTTTGTTGCTTTGAACAAAAATAAGTGTTACTTTTTAAAGTAAGCAGCAATTTCATGCTATTTAAACATGGTCTAACGGAAGAGCAGAGCCGGAAGTGCTGCTTGCTCATTGAATTGGTTTTCACAGGCTGGCTAGTCCATTATTAGAAATGCTGCAGGCTGCCGCATGACTCATCAGAGCAAGAAAGGGTCTGTGGGTTCTTTATTTAAAATTCATTTGGCGTATGCCTCAAAGCCAGACTCTCCTTTTTTTGACCGACTTCCCAAAATAAAGGGAAGTGTAATGCTAGAAAAACCCTTACTTCTTATGAAATCACGATTCCGTGTACTGAGACAAGAACTCGATAAGGTCAGGGGGGCTGGTAATGTGCGTGTTGCTGCATGTTGCTGTCTGACAGATCTATAATCTTGTCTGCAGTATGTATGAAAAACTCATATCTAAGAAATAACAGCAAATACATTCAGAACTTTAACAATTAATAAACTAATCTTTCCTAGTCCCAGATTCCAACAGTAAGCTTCAAAAAGCTAAAAATGCATTGATACCTCAGATACTGGACTAAGAGATGAAAGGTTCATTCTTAAACTCAGATGAGCTGCCCCTGGGCAAGATTCACACTCTGTGAAAACCCCAGGAGCGACACAGAGAAATAGTTGCTCGATGTTTTGATTCTCACCTGGTTATGCTGAGTGACAGTAGGATGAGTCACATAGTGACTAAGCTGTTAAAAAAAAACAAGTTGAGGAATGACTGGTCTTATGCAAGTGAGCAGTGATGGAGTCGAGTGATGCTCAGTCACATGGCAGACATGTAGCTTTGTTTGTTTACTGTCAAATCATAAAATTTCGGTTTCCATATAAGTTTTTATTATGGCTAACTGCAGTTCAGTTGGGAAAATGTGAACCGCAGTAAGATCACCTTGCATTCGTTCTCATAGAACATGTAAAAACCACCATCTAATTATGAAGATCGAAGCAACAGAGGCAATAAAAACTCCCTGATGCTGTGGGATTCTTTGTGCCTCCGTAAGTTTAGTCTGGTTACAAAGAAATACTCCAATGACATGCTCACGGATAAACTGGAAATGAGAAAATTGTTGCAATATTGCATTGTCTGTAGGAAAATAGTCAGTGATGCTGTCTCAACATCAAACTATTACACAAACCAGACTATTACTGAAAACTAGGAGAAGCTATGGTCTATAGGGGTCAGTATTCCTGCAGAATGATTTCAACACCCAGTGAAACCCATGTTACAATGAACTGCTCTAGTCGTGATGGGTGTCTGTAATACATTTAGTCATTTAGCAGAAGTTATTATCCAAAGTTCCTTGTGAGAATTTTGAAAACAAAACAAGGCAATAATTTAATTCAGCTGACGTATCTATATATGTTTATAAAAACATTAAGTCCCCGTATCATGGGATACACATGACAAAACCTCACCCACTTTTTCACCCACTTTTTCCTGATAGGGCCCCACCCACTTTTGTTTCATAAAATGGCCACCACTTCACATAAATCAACAATTCCTTCAATGTTTTAGAAATTCCTCCATCAGAAAAATTAAGTGACCACTGCAAAATTATTGATTTAGCTGATTTTACTCTTTATGGGTATATGTTTGAGTAAAATGAACATTGTTTTTTTATTCTATAAACTACTGACATGTCTCTGAAATTCCAAGCAAAAATTGAGTATTTGTTTGAAAAAATGAGAAATGGTCAAAAAAGGAAAAAGATGGCATGCTCTTGGACCGCAAATAATGCAAAGAAAACAAGTTCCTATTTATTTAAGAACAACAATACTAATGTTTTAACCCAGGAAGGGTCCAGAAATCAATATTTGGTGGAATAAGCATGATTTTTTATCACAGCTTGGCATGCTTTTATCCAGCTTTTGGGCAACCTTATACCCCTCCTGACGCAAAAATTCATTAGCTTTGTGCTCTGAAAGCACTGCATCTTTTTCGTTATTTTAACCATTCTCATTTTGCTTGGAATTTTGGAGACATAAAATAACAATGTTTATTTTACTCAAACATATACCTGTAAAGAGCAAAATCAGAGAAAGTGATCATTTTGCAGCGGTCGCTTAATTTTTTCCAGAGCTGTTTATAAAACATCTAGTCCCCGAACCATAAGAAATGCACAACAAAGCCCCACCCACATTTTCCCCTGCTGAACCATGGTATAACCATGATGGATTAGAGCACTGTAAAACTGCCTTATATAAAAGAATAAATTTGAAAGTTGAACTTAGAAAGTAGAGTAAAGATAAAAGGGAGCTGATCCAGACCTTTAGGCCAGATTCATGAAAATGTATTTGCTGAGAGCCAATTGCGTGAGATGAGCAGTGGTGTAGCATGGGCTCACGCGAGTTAATGAAACACCAGGTAAGCTGCAGAAATCAGCTAAAGAGATTGATGGGATACCGAGAAGCCGGGAGAGAAGATAAGGACATTCATCAGACAGGTCCGATGTCCCTTAGTGAGGTTCAGTGTATATTTTTGAATATACTGTCACAAAATATTTGTACTTCCACCCTCACCTCAAAAACTGGCTGCAAGTGACAGTGAGCCTGAGATGTAGGGACACACAGAGTCAGATTTACTGCCAGTGTCTGTTAAAGCCAAACATCTAAATGTAAAAGGTCTTTAAAAAAGATTTACCCAAACGATACTGACATTAAAAACCCTGAGCTTTAAAGAACAAGAAAAAAACTGCTTCTAAACAAGACCCCTAAATACATCTAGTACATTTAATTGCTAACGTACTTATGTATTCATTATACATTATATATTCAGTCACTACAGTGTGTCAGTGTTGCAGACACGGTTCTCATGTCACGTCTTTAGCACCAAGCCGCATTTAGGAGAATTTTTCTGAATGCTTTCTGCTTCGACACACAAAGAGCATTTTGAAACTAAGGAAGTCTCCAAGGCCTTTTTATAACTGTAAGGACACAGATGCTGTTTTCATCAGTGATGATGCCTTTCACCACCAGAGATTCATTTTTTCCTCATGCTACTACTTCCTGTCCCCTTTGTCTTTCATCGCAAGGGCCAGTAGCTGCCTTTGAAGAGCGTAAAATCCAGACATGCAGTCAAAAGCTTAAATCATCCAAACAGATGTGGCACATCTTAGATCATAGAACAGCTTCTTTGCCTAACATTCAGAATGCAGATGATTAGCAAGAGTAGCAAGTCTGTACTTGCAGGGAGGGTTGAAGAGGGATTTAACTTGTTATTGCAATTCCAGGACCATCTCAGTGTGCTGGTGCATGGAAGTCAGTTCCAGTGTTTGACAACTGCAGAAATGCAAGTGATAGGCATATACCCTTGTTCAACAACTGTGATGTAAAGAATTTAAAATAATCTCTAATTGAAGCCTTTACCTATGAGCCTGAGAAATTCTGTCTCCGGTGCTCATTCATAGCCCCAACCACCAACCTCCCCCTACCCCCTGTTACAATCGTGAAACCAAACAATAAAAATCACCAATAATAACCTTATACATTCACAATATTACTTAGGAAAAGAACAGGAAAAACTATTTTTAATGTAGCTTAATTCATTATCGAGTTATTGACACGTTTGTGACATGGAGCAATGACAGTAACCCACTAAAGTATGTGCTCAAAATGCTGCCTATTGTGTTGAACTGCCAACGCAAATTGTGTGTATGGGTTTGATGTGTCACATGGCCCACTTGAAAAAAGTAAAGTTGTTTTCAAAAATGGTGGCTTTGCAGATGGCCGCCACGGCGTCACCCGGCCTCAAATGTTTTCCCCCTCGCATCCACTAATATGCCACCAACAGTAAGGTAAGATCAGCAAACACTTCCATTGTATCAGGGTGTATCCATACCTATGGTCCACCCTGTACTATTGTAAAATGTCTAATGTAAATAAATAGTGTGTAATAAATGGTGTAACATGGACTCACTTGAAGTGATTAAACACGAGCACTTGGTGCTAATAAGGAACTACATGTCTGGAAGAGGTGCAACCAAAGGGAAAAGCTTTATAGAAGTTGGACAGAACATTTGGAATTATATCAGTCTGTGATTCAGATATTTTTAAGCCTTCAGAGAAGGCCCTGACTACTTACCACTGTCAATATCTAATCTTATTCCATTCTTTACCCTTAATCCTGGTTCTGTTGTTCATCCAGTGAAGATGTTTTGGGCACTGGGAACATAAATGAGGATTTGAAACTGGATCCCAACATGCTGACCACATGCTAACCACTATATTATAAATATAAATACTTTATACTGTTTATTTGCTAAAAGGGTCCTCAGAAAAGTAAAAGCTATATCATTATGTTTTATCATTTATATAAAAGATTTTACAATCTGATAAAACAGTTTCAAAAAGCAGGCTGTTCTCGTGCTCTCCATGTTCTTCACTTCTAAGGATTCAACATTAAAAAAAGCCTTTATATCAGGCAGGCTCAACTCACGACTACTAAACACTCATCGGGGAAAAAAAACCTTCAATAGCTTTGAAATCTGCTCTTCAAAAAGCTTCAACAGCTTATCATGAATCTGAGAAAATTTCAGAGAATTGAGAAAGCCCTCCATTTTGCTTTGTGCATTGATAATAAACAGAATACATTCGAATGGTAACAAACATAAACATAGATACCGTATCGGTGGACCTTTTACTGTAGGCTACCTGTAAGAAAGACTGAGACTTTCTCTGAATGCATTAGGGCTGTTACATGAAATTTCACCTTGAAAACATATTTCACATATTCCATTCACTTAGGGTTTAAAACAGCAGGGAGGATCTACATACTTTCTTTTACTATACCCAGGTCTGGAAGTGGAACTATGAGTGCACTGATGTGTACAAAACTAATGCCTTGAGGAGTTTAGTATCTTCAATTTATCTCTGCTATATACACTGCTCAAAAAATAAAGGCGACACTAAAATAACACATTCTGGTTCTCAAAATATTTCAGTTGAATAGCTTTAATTAGTAGATAATGGAATGCGTTCAGAACAAAGTCAAATAAAAATGATCAAAATGTAAATAAGGATTATTATCCCATGGAGGTGTGGATTTGGAATCATACTCAAAATCAAAGTGGAACATTCAAATGACAGGCTGATCCAACTTCAGTGGAAATTTCTCAAGACACGTTCAAATGAGGCTCAGTAGTGTGTGTGGCCTCCACTTGCCTGTATGATCTCCCTACAATGCCTGGACATGCTCCTTTTGAGGCGGCGGATGCTCTTTCCTACAGCCCCCTTCACGTCTCACGTATCTGTTCCATGCTCTGGACACTGTGCTGACAGAAACAGCCAAAAACAGCCAGCTGACAAAAACCTTCTTGTCACAGCTGGCATTAATGTTCAACTTCTGCTACCTCTATGGTGAGAGAACTGACCAAATGCAAAAGTGACGGAAACATCAGCCAGAAAGGATGAGAACAGAGAAAAGGTGTATAGTCACCACCTGCAGAAGCACTCCTTTATAGGGGGTTCTTGCTAAGTGCCTCTCATTTCTACCTGTTATCTGTTCCATTCGCACAACAGCAAGTGAAATTGATTCACAGTTACTGTTGCTTCCCAACTGGACAGGTTGATTTCATAGAAGTGTGCTTGACATGGAGTTACATTATGTTTTTTTAAGTGTTCCCTTTATTCTTTATTGAGCATTATTATTATATCAGAGAGAGAGAGGGAGTGAGAGAGAGAGAGAGAAGAAGCAGAATATAAATCTGTAAATCTTTTATAAGAGCTCTGAACATCAAGCAGGATAAAGGTCAATAGGCAGAGTTCCTCAGGATTTCCTCCTTCTTAACTCAGGATGGCCATCATTTCCTTTCTTAAATTTAAAAATGTGAAGGTTTACAGGCAGATGTATGTGAATGAACTCAAAGGGTTATGTGAGCTCAGCACATGAAGATGCTGGGATCTGGACTCAGGAAAACATCCCACAAACTGCATGTCCTGACAGAAACAGTACAGACAGTATAGATTGAAATTAATAAATAAGCTATGGAGAAACAATTCAGGGTTGCTGCAGGATAGCAGAACTTATAAATAAATAATGTAACCCCAATTCCTTCAACTGTTTCTATGAGCAGCATATTTCTGGAAAATTGTCATTGAAGAAACTGTTGCTTCCGAACTCCCCAATATAGCTGTAAAATTGGGATACCTTTGGTAGTGTAGTTGTACAGTCTGCTCAACAATACATGGACTACATGAATACTTCCCGAGTTTTTGGTGGCGAGGCAGAAATAGGACCTGCATCGTTACACAGGGAAAGGGCGCAATTTTCAAGCTACGCTGTGGGTCGGCCACTGCATCCGAATGAAAGGAGATGGAATGCACCTTTGGATGCCAGAGATAAAAAGAAGTGCGATGGGCCACATTGCGCTCCACAGTTTGCTTTTGCGTGTGTGAATATAAAACGTAAAGTAACATTCACATCAGGAAACAACAGGTAATGCAACATCAATGATTCAACAAACTGCTAAAGCATATCATAGGGAGGTGAGCACTGAGCGAGAGGGAAAAAGAAAGAAAACCGTGAGAGGAATTTGACTCGTGTTTGTATTTTCATTATTTCTGAAGTCTGACACAGATTAAAAAGACAAATGCCAGCAAGCGAGTGGCTGTAAGAATATGTGCGTGTTGGATTTTTGGTCTGAAGCACTCCCTGCGTCATTTCTGACACCTGTTTCCTGCCCCCTGCTTCGCTTCTGTATGACCCTCCTCCGCCTACAGCGAGCTATAACAGCCATACACACACACACACACACACACACACACACACACACACAGAGAGCAGAGATTTGGGTTCCTCTCCACAGCTCACTGACTCACCAGCTTCAGTGGGAGAGACAGCCAATCACAGCTGTACATGTTTAAAAAAGCTGTTGTTTTACGCAAATCGAGCAAAAGAAAGAGATCTGAGAGAGCAAGAGAGAGAGAGAGCGAGAGAGAGGGAGGGTTAGGGGGAGTCATTACTGTTACATTACTGCTGCCTTTGAGGTGATTAAATTGAGAATTGAATGTGTCATAATATCTCACAGGTTGGTTTATTTATTGAGGCCTCAACTAATAAAAAGCTGCTTTATTTTATCCTCAATGTGAGACAAACTGTTAGTTATATTCTTGTGGCATCACTGTCATCATCGCTCTGTTCCAGGGATCCCCTTTAGCGGATACGGCGGGGACTTCTCACAGACTCTTTATCTACTTATACCTTTAGTGAGATCCTCATTTTTAAAATGGTCTTCAGGCAATTTCAGTCTGTGAAATGTGAGACAACACTCTGCACAGGTCATGAGTCACACAGCAGACGCACTCTGGGACACATATTGGGACAGTTAGGTAACTTCAGTTCATTTAACTCAAATGATTGGAAACTTAAAAAAGAAATCTACACAGATACAAGGAAAACATGCAAACATCCTACAGAGACCCTTTCTAAATTAAACCACAGACACCCTCTAAAATCTCGTTGAAAGACTTTTTGGTGATTTGGAAGCTGTTAAAGATGCAAATGGGGGGGACATACTTAGACTTTCGGTTGTTGTAATGAGTAGATGTCTTCATTATGTATTTGCTGAACGTATTATAACAAATTGTGCAGGTTTGGAAGGAAAAAAAAGAATTATAATGTTGTTATACAGTTTTCAGGTTTGTTGCCCACTTATCACGTGTGCATTTTGACAGGAAGCTCCCATTTCCTGTGATGTGAGTAAGGTAAAGATGTTAAAAGGACCCTTTAATTAAATGTGTGTTAATGTCTTTGTCTGCTATGCGATGGGCTGACAACCAGTCTCCCCTACCCCAGCCTCCGCCTTTTGTTAAACTGCTGCTGTTTTCTCTGAGTACATAATGTAGGCAGCTACCAATCACACCATACTTGTCCCATTTTCTGTCATCATTAAGACAAATCCACTCTTATCTTTAGAGAATTCTCTAAACTCCGATGAGTGTTTGTGTTAGATGAGATCAAAAGTGACAGAGACAAAGAATGCAATGAAAATAGATGTGCATAAAATTATGCACCGAAAAACAAAGAATCACGTGTACCCAAGACACGTTCTATTGTACATCATCTTTTCTGCAGCTGCACGGGTGGCAGGGTGTCTCCCACGTGTAGGCATCAGTGTGATTCATACCCAGCCCTGTCTGTCTGTCTGTTGGCAGGATGTTCTGCTGTTGTTTGATTTTACAGTGTAAAGAATCTCCAAGATTCACCTTCTAATAAATCAGAGGTATTACACTCTACACACACTGCAGCAGTTTTTAAATGCATGATGGACTTGAGAAATTAAATACCACAGTCCAATATCCAATTCCAGGGTAAATGTCTCCTCTGTGTTCTTGTAAGATTTGCACCCAGGTGGTGAGGAACACTCACACACCATAATGAGCTGCAGACAGCCAATGGCCTTTGCACAGATGGTTGTCTGACATGCCAGGGATAAGAATTAACATTATCAGTTAGAAACACCAAACACAGGATTAATTTAATGTCAATAACTGTCGAGTTTATTCATCCATCCAGTCACCCACCCAAACTTCACCCATTCAGTATTCCACCTATTCTTTGTTATTTCTTCTATTCATCCATCCAAGTCATCCAATTAAACACCCACCTCCTTTCATCCATCCATCCAATCATCCAGTTAACCAACACTCATCCTCATCCATTTAGACACCAACTCAACTCTTTTTATCCATCCATCCAATTAATTAGACAACCACCTTCATCCATCCATCCATCCATCCACTTAGCTAATCCTTCAAATTGTCACCCACTCAGCCTCATCCATCCAGCCATCCATTCATACATCCATCTAAACATCCATCCAAATAAACACACCTCCATCCATACATCCATCTTTAAATGCTTTACACAGAAAGGTATACTTACACAAAATAAATCTACGATAATTACTTTTTACATAACTACTTGTATTTTTCATAACTACAATCTTACCAGCATAAGAATATGTAGTCAAGAGCATGTTGAAAATTTCAGGTGGATGATGAATTAGTGTACTTTTTTTTGTTAGGATTTATGTGCATGAGTTATCAGAGATGCCTGATGTGCTACTGGGAAAAAGTGCCGTCAATTTCAGCAATGTCGCTGGTGCGGCACAATGTCAGCCATCTGTATTGAAACTAAATGGAGCATGACTTTTTTTCTCACAGTGTGTGGGAGGAAGCAGGACATGTACTCTGTAACATTGTGCTTCTGATGTGTCAGTGCTCTTCATGCCCATAACACTAGGTGGCTTTGCGTTTAAACCCAGAGTTCAGCTCCATACAGATTCAGGAAACTCTGCATGTCTGCACTTTATTCTAAATGAACCCGAATGAACTGAGCTTTGTCCAAATGTAACATTCTGAACATTCAGGGATCAGTTGATAGTGCATTTACAAAAAGATTACATTTAAGGGTAGATGAGTAAGGAACACAAGATGAGTGGGACTGAAACAGAGAAGACAGGTGGTAGACTCTTAATGTAATGATCACACGGTTTATGGTGTAGATTTTAAGCAAGGTTCTTAATTCAGTGTTCCTCATATTGCACTTGGAAATCAGATGTTAGGGTTGTGTTAATGACTTTAAAAGATTTAAGTGATGTTGTTAAAGATTACACAGTATCTGTAATTAATGTGGGTAATTTCACTTCGAGTAATAGCCGGAGGCATGGTAACAGTGGAACAGAAGGCAGTTCTTTCTACGTCTGCATTTACCTTCCCATGCCTACGTGCTCAGATAAAAAAAATGCTTTGGATCACATCCTTATTTTAGTGTGGCACACTTGACTGGACAACTTTCACTTGCAAGATGTGAATCAGATACAAATCCTATTAAGGCCACTCGAAAGTCTATGTCCTTCACACGTAGGAAGTACAGCCAAATCACAAGTTGATGTGGATCGGATATCTGAATATATGGGCTATGAGCATCCATTATTTTCTGCTTATTCGTCTACTAGGGTCGCGGTGAGCTTCCCATGCCCATCCAGGGGAGAACATCTCGAACGCTGAGCAGATATTCCTAGGACAGGGCACATGCACACACTATACAGGGCAATTTAGAGCATTAAATTTACCTGGAATCCATGTTTTTTGACTGTGGGAGGAAACTGGAGAACCCGGAGAAAAC
>JAOUQT010000028.1:7346555-7356896 GCA_025769995.1 Xyliphius kryptos | reverse complement strand
CCATTCCTCAGGCATCAATTCACTTTCAAAAATCTCATTAACTAACTTCCACCATTTGGTCCTCTTCTCTACATTTGCCTTCCTTCTCTTCCTAACTACTAGAGTCATGAGTCCAGAAATCATAAAATTCAGAAATCGGTGCAAGGATCAAAAGGTTCAGGTAATACGTAGAGTGAATTTAACTAGCATAAAAACCAGAATCAGTAAAGTCAAAGGCACACCGGAAAAGCCTAAACACAGCACAAGTACTGTACACTAGTATATTAGTGTGAGTGTAATGTGTCATATTCCCAGTGGTGTTGCCATGATGGTTTGGCGCTGCACTGCTCAGAGGCATTGTCTCATATATCTTATTAACTTCGCTGCTGCAGTAGTCATAATAATTTAACAGGCTTTTATCGGCCGTTTGTATCTTTTAAGTTAAAATCTGTATCTTGTAATAAATTAATCTCCAATTTCTTCTGCTGACTTAAAGACTATTCTTATAATTCAAACAGTGTCTGTTGTCTTAAATCCAAAATAATCTGTTTTTAAAGGAAATTAATAAATCCTGTTTGAAGGCGCAGAAATTAGAAATAATAAGCCATTAACACAAAGTGATTGTTGGCTGCACAGAAGTGCTCTGTGTGATAGGAAGTAGCTAGATGAGAATTTGCAATCTCTTGTTGCAGCCCCATGGAGTCAAACCCTAGTTACTTACACTCCTGGATTTTTCTAGCCACATGCTCCAACTCTGCTGATGCAATATAATTTACTGTACATTGTCTGACCTATGGGTATCTTAGATCATTGTTGTGGTTTGGGACAATAAATCATTTACCTATACATTATCTTTTATTCTGACATTGTAGAAAGTAAGTCTAGTAGCAGTTGTGTTCACATATGGATCAAATTGTTATTAAATACTAGGCTCTGCAGGACCTCAGTTAGTGTGCTGGAAATGCACTCTATGAAAAGCTGTCAGAACTGAAAGAGCCGGAGGAAAATAGAATACATGCTGAACTTCCTCTGTGATAGTCGACTACTCTGCTGATCAGGAAATGAGAATGAGGTTACCATACTTTTAGTAAACTGTATATAATGTCTTTTTTATTTTGTTTTGTTTAGAGAAATGGTGTAAGAGCATTATACAATCACCAACCACTCATTAAGTATACTGTATGTTCAACTATGCACAACTATCTAATCAGCCAATTGCATGGCCAGAACTCAATGAATTCAGGTGTGTAGAGGTGGTCAAGGAAACTTGGTGAAATGGCGAAGGAGACTCGTTTGTTGGTGCAAGATGAGCTGGACAGAATATTTTAAAAACTGCAGATCTTCTTGCATGTTCATGCACATCCATCTTTAGGGTATAAAGAGATTGGTCAGAAAAAGAAAAAATATACGGTTGGGGCAGTTGTGTAGACAAAAACGTCTTGTTTTTGTAAGAAGAGAATGGGCAGACTCATTACAACCAAGGAATGCAGAATACCATCTCTTTTGAAGTATGCCAGTAGCCAGTGAGTGTAATACTACATCAAAGCGCACATCCAAAACAGACACCCCTGTAGTGAAAAACTGCAAGTCTCCTGAAAGCTTTTGTGTCACATTATGTATGTCCATATTACACTGTTCACCAGTGGATCATATACAACGCAGTATTACAGGAAAAGCCATTCTTGGTGTTGGATGCATAAGTTTTTTGACGTGTGTACGTATAAAGGAATTACACAATCACATGGTCTCATTGTTTGAGACCTACTGAGGCATTTCACTGAATAATCAGTTTATTGGAAAGTTTAATGATTATGACGATTTTGTGTGCTCTGTGCGCATAAAGAACTGTGAAGGCAGTTGGCTTACTGAGTCGCTTAGGAAACCACTGCTGCTGACGTCAACTGTTTTGCTACCTTACTGAAGAAAGATTGTGTGTGTGTGTGAATTAGAGGCAGCATTTTAGAGCTATCAAACAGTTATTTATATCCAATGAAATCAATTTGGGGTTGAGCAGAAAAGAAAAAAAATGCTTCCTATTACAATTAATCAGGGACAAAGACTTTTTTGTCATTTGGACTAGTCATGCCTCCATGTAAGGCCAGCTTTATACTGCTCTTCTTATTATTATATAGCATGCATATAAATGCAGTGTAGCCAGATATACAATGTGAATATACATGTGGAAGAGCTACTTACAGCAGACATGTCTATAGCCATAGTGCTGGTGCTGTGTTGCAGAATACTGTGCAGTATAGGTCAGTGCAAAGTAAATTAAAGATATAAATACAGAATGATGGATGATTACAGGCAAGTATCAAGTGATTGTGATTAGGTTACGATGATGACTGAGTGATTAACATTAGAGTCCAGTATTGTACAGTCTGATTGCTGTAGGGATGAATTATGTGTTGAAAGGTAGCATTATCTTCTACCTTGGACTGCTCAGTGTAGCTCAATGGCTAAGCTGATGAAATAATGACCCAAAGGTCATGTGTATAAGAAGGAGTTAAAGTACAGGTGCATCTTAATAAATTAGAATATCATCAAAAAGTTATTTATTTTAGTAATTCAATAGAAACAGTGAAATGCATACATTTATATATGGATTCCATAAGCTCAGAGTTCATGGGTGAGTATTTAGGTACTCCGGTTTTTCAACAATGTGCCAGAAGGAGCACCGTCATGTCATGGCATACACCATCATTTATTTGCGATGGTTTGATGGACAAATGTGCTTTGTCGGTTAGGGATAAATACAGTGATTGAGCATCCAATCCCTTGTCAGACCTTGCAGCTGTTTTCAGACTCCAGTTCCTAATGTGCCTGTCTTGCTGAAATAGCCTAAACCATGATAGGTGATCAAAGGATGACCATGACCCTGCTATTGCTGTAGATATATGAAAAATAATGTTACAACACACCCCATTACACTATTTTTCCTCTGATGGCATGAATGCACTCTTGTCATGCATTTTCATAGCTATATAATAATGCATTACCCTGTTCTGTTCATGATTTTAAGTTTGCCATGGTGATGTGCAAGGTGAAGCCCACACGTTTTGTCTGCTTCTACTGCTGTTTCTGAAACTCCAGCTAAAACACACACACACACTTACACAATTGTGTGCAGGCTACAAAAGAGTTGAATCGATTTTTTTTTTTTGTTTGTTTCCAAAGCCACTGAATCTCACTGAACCA
Organism: Xyliphius kryptos; assembly: GCA_025769995.1. Taxonomy (NCBI): domain Eukaryota; kingdom Metazoa; phylum Chordata; class Actinopteri; order Siluriformes; family Aspredinidae; genus Xyliphius; species Xyliphius kryptos. Next base: position 7,353,719 of record JAOUQT010000028.1, on the reverse strand, counting down.
CATCCGTACCGATGGTGTGTAGGTCTGTAGACCATCTGACAAGCTCTTCCATCTGAAGAGAGAAAATGGGACAACTCGTATGTAAACACACACACTTGATTTGTCGGTAAAGAAGAATTGATTATTGAAATATTTGAGACATAGCTGATGGGAGAAAGATGGGTTTGTGAAATGTAAAGGATTGCATCACTGGATTTCGAAGTAAGCATGATGATTATCTTACTCATTAGCAACTGGACTATATTTAGAAGATTGCGTATGCCTGATGTCATGAAATGATGTGTCGAGCTGCTTGCTACAGAGCCTCTAAACAAGCATTGTGATTTTTAGGTGGAGCTGGTACTTATTTTCTTGGATGTAGAAGTGTATGCTTTTGTCACAACTTCTTGGCTTTGTCCGATCTTAACTAGGACTTTTCTAGCAAAAGGTCACAGAAAAGACATTGTGTGTAAAAGAACGTATACAATATAACTTGTACGAATATGTCTCCCTTCAGATTGGATTATGTTTACATAATCTACCGTGCATACAGAACTGTGCAAATAAATCTAAAAGCACTCTGGCCACTTTATTAGTTACACGTGTTTAATTGCATGTTAACACATATCTAATCAGTTAAACACATGGCTGCAACTCGTTGCATTTGTGCATATAGAGGTGGTCAAGACAACTTGCCGCAGTGCAAAATAAAATCTCACAAATTGTAGTAAACAAAACAATAGGGATTCTATGTTTTTTTTTATTTAACCAATATACAGTAATACTATAAGGCTGAAGATTGTAAGCATGCATACTTACCCCTTTAAAATGCATCACGTCTATAAATAAACCCAGCGACTGTTACTAAACTGTTTTTTAATAGGTGAATTAGATGAGTCAGATTTATTTAAATACAGTTTTTCAGCTGGTGATGATGGTGCTAAAGTTATAATGATGGATGATAACAGGCTTTTGTGTCATCACATGTGTTTTTGCACATATAGTTATGCTTTTACATATGAAGTTTAACAGGAATGAAGACAATAAATAAAAAAATGGGCCCTAGTAAGCTTATTTCAGCAGTGGTGTAGCGCTGTTGCCCAACAGCAAACAGGCCCAGTGTTCGATCCACTCATAGGACAAAAGGAGTGTGCATGTTCTACAAGCAGGTTACCTACTGGTGCTCCTGCTTCCTCCCGCATGCTAGGTGAATTTAAGTTGGCAAATAGCTCTGACATTTGTAACATATAATCACTGGCCACTTTATAAGGTACACCTTGTTAGGAACCGTTTTGACCCCCTTTTGCCTTAAGAACTGCCTTAATTATGGCATACTTTCAACATGGATGGTATTCTGCATTCTTTGGTTTTTATTTAAAATTACTGTTGCCTGTCTATCCTTTCAAACCAGTCACATCATTCTCATAAGACCTCTTATATAAACAAGACATTTTCAACTGACTCTCTTTGGATATTTTTTGGACCGTTCTCTGTAAACTCTATGGATGGTTGTGCATGTAAATCCCAGTAGATCAGTAGTTTCAGAAATACTTTGACCAGCCCGTCTGGCACCAAAAAACATGCCACATTTAAAGTCACTTAAAGCACCATTCTGATCCTGCACTTCTGTTTGCATTCCAGCAAGCTGTCTTAACCACCTCTGAATGCCTTGGTGCATTGAATTGTGGTCAGGTGATTGGCTCATTAGATATTTTAACAAGCAATTGAACAGGTGCACCTAATAAGGTGTCCGGATATATATATACATACACACACACACACCTAATAAGGTGTCCGGTGAGATAGAGATTATATATATATATATCATCCATATATCCATATGTGTGTGTGTGTGTGTATATATATGTGTATATATATACACACACACACATAGTGTGCAGTGTACACTATGTACTGTAGAACACAAGAAATATTTTATAATATTAAACGAATTACACACAAGTCCATTTTTTCTTAGTCCAGTTTATTGATTTATTAAAAATAAATAAATATTTACATAATTACATAAATATTTTCTATTATCTAACAGAATGGTCTCACACACAGACATGCAAAAACCAGTAATAAGTAGTAATAATAATAATAAAGACTTTTTTGCTTTAAATGTTTCTCTAAAACCTTGCTAACTCACCCCTGGTTCCAGCCCAGTTTCTAAAAAACATAATGCTACATTCATTTCTTTTCTCCTTCCCCCTACAACATTCGTCATTTCACAGGACCTACTTCTATCCAGTTAAACGTTCTCTAACAGTCTTTCAGCATTAATTACCACTTCCACACCAATTAACAGTTCCAGATTGTCTCTGTGCTTTAGCCAATGTTCTGTTCACAGATTTCGTTGTACTTGCACGCACACACACACCTCATGGGTCTCTTTTGCATCTCTGCTGCAGCATGTTCAGCGCGTACTCTATGCGGCTGCGAAGCTCCAACGTGCACCCGGCCCTCAGGAGTGCACTCAGTTTGAAAGTGGAGGATGTTCTCTCCTCGTTGATGTATGTCAAAAGGTAGTCGTCCTGCTGCGTGCACAGGATGAGTTTGCTGTGGTCATGGTAGAAGTTTACCTGTTCCAAACGATAAACACAGTTACAGTCATCCTGGAAGTGAAACAGGATGTGGAGCATTGTTATGCCAGTGGTGAGTCACTGTTATACTACTGTGTGCGTAGGATTCAGCTTGATCTTAAAATAAGCTCACCGGATCAGCTATTTAAGGCATGAGCAGTACACGGCATTTCAAGAAAGAAAAATACATAGTAAGAGACTAGGGGTGAATTGTACATGGAAAAGAATGATGCAAGAGTCTGAAATACTTAATGATTGAGGAGAAATAAAAAAAGGTCTTATTAGGAAGATGGTTGATTAATTATATAGGTTATTTAAGCAAATTACTGCAACATTCATTGCAATGAAGAATACTGTAAGAATGAGCGGTTTCCTGTGTACCAGAGGATAATGAAGAAAAGCATAAATGTTTCTCTGTCTACCTGAAATGTGCCATCACTGAAGAGCATCATCAGGGCCCGATCTGACTTCAGCCACTGTAGCAAGTAGAGTCTGGGCTTTTCAGCATCTCTGTCTATTACCATATCACCTCCCTAAGGACAAGCGCAAATGTTAATATTAATACAACAAGCAATGCATGTTTAGTTTATCACAGCATCTGGCCAGCTGTGTGATCACTATTCTATACTTTTTACATAGACAATCTCCAAAGACATTTGATAAATATCTTGAATAATTATAATAAATAAAAATAAATGAATAATTATACTGGTTGCTACCCAAAGTTATCTAAGGCCCATGAAAACCTTTTCTTATGTTGTGTATAGTAATGTTTCTTGATTTAAAGCAATATTTAATGTTTTTAGCAATGTGTGTTTATATGTTGCCATCCACTTACATCCATTAGGTTCTCCTCCATATAGTGAGCAAAGTATTTGAGAATAGTGACCTGGCCCACACAGTTCTCAGGAACATCTGTTGTGTACATGACAGCACACTGACCCATCTCGGCATGCTGCAATACAGTCCTGCAGAAGAAAGATAAAGACACATGGAGAGAACATTAAAAAAAAAAACTTCTAAAGAACACATCAGTTATGTAAGTGACAGGTTATTAATCTAACCATGTGGCCTACTTCTTACTAACCCGGGGTGCATTTCCCAAAAACATTGATGGTTGATAACTACATTAGTCGACTTACAAAGTTTGAATATACTATTGGGAAATGCACCCTGCCTATGTATTTAAGATTCTAGCTTCATACACACCTGTCTATAAACCAAACTATATAACCAGAAAACTATATTAAAACCTACACTCTTGCCCAATTATATAACTAACAATCACAAACATTTAGAAATATAGCTTACTGCCCACGTTGCTTATATACCAAACTATCATCTAAACGTATACTTACCTACCCAATAAATTAATTGTCTACCTATTTGAGAACATACCTACCCGCATAACTACCCATCTACCCTACATCCTACCTAGCTTTATAATTTTTATACAGAAATTTCATATGGTGTTTTCACATTGAGTACAAACATTCAGGCCATTTTTAATCACACTACATTTGCTAAACTTTGCTAAACCCTCAACGTGTGTGTTGCGTAATTGTCCATGCTCTTGTGAGATTCAGCATCCAACAGCGCTTATTACAGCAGTTGATTTCAGTTGGTGACTGAACAAGCCCTGGCACTTACGTTTTGTCAGCTAGGAGACTCATGTGTGTTCCGCTGTTAAAGAGGACGCCCACAGTGTTGTCGGCCAGCTGATATCCAAAGCCGTATTTGTTGGAATAATCCACCCACTTTGTCACCCACTGCATGCTGCTGCATCCGCCAGCCTTGGGCAATTTCTCAGCTGTGGATCATTAGTTAAACAGGAATTAAAAACGCCATCCGCAATGAAAGGATTTTTATGAATTTGTGAAAATATGGTCTGCATTTAAAAAGTACCTGTGGGCATGTGCTCGAGGCAGCCTCGTAACACACTGGCAATGGCTTCTGCCACAGACCCTGTTGTACTGTCTTCCAGACCTACAAATCAAATGATAATTGGAAAATTAAGTGCCATGAGAAAGGGAAACTACTGAGGGTCGTCTGACTTATGCAAGACGTATGCACATACGCACACATGCGTGCACACGTACATTCGCTGCTGTAGCTCCCGAGGCTGCCTCTGACGATCATGAGGATGGTGTCTCGTGCTTCAGGCTGCGTAACTGTTGCCTGGGAAACAGGTTTTCCGTCGGGTAGTGACGGAGTCCCTCTTTCCTAAAAAGGCGAAAGGAAGTGAGCGGGGGAATGCGAGGACTGCAAATCATTGTCATTCACTCTGTTCTCCTCAGCTATACACTGTGTTCTCAATGAACAGCAAGAGCTCACCTCTACAGATGGATTGTCAGGCTGCTTATTAATGGAGGTGGTCTTGAGGTCCTGGCCTAGTTTGTAAATGTCATCTTCTTCTTTGGCCGTTTTATCTACAAGTGGAATGACTCTTGGTTAATAGTGCTAGTATGTTATGTCTTATAAGGATGACTAAAATTATCTGCACTCTGGCAAGGGAATCCATTATAAATCAATTTTAATACAATTTGTAAATGTTTTGTAAATATAAATATATATTTTTACTGCCAGACCACCCCCTATACCAGTTACACGAGGCTGATGTATGTAGCTGTGTGCAGGAAGACTAGCTTCATTTAATGCCAAGCAATCGTTGGGTTTAATCCTAGTTTCTGTTAGCCACAGTATATTTAAAACCAAATCAGTTATAGATTCATTAATAATGAGTGATTTAGAAGCAATATATCTAATATTTCAGTCCTAGCCTCAGATCGAAGGTGTGGAAAAAATATGAATTTAACCCTTTGGAACAAAATGCAGTAGAATGTGAAATGAAAGTAAAAAAATGGCTTTAAAGGTTTAAGATTAAAACACGGACACAGACGGTCTCCTGTCAGAACCATCAAGACAGGTAACTACATCAGACACTAAGCTCCTTCATACAGGAATTTTATACATACAGCATATATAATTAGAAGTTTGAGTGCAGGTAATTTTGGTATTTGTATAAACCTATAAGCCTCATACTTACTGAGATTTTCATAGTACTTGGCTTTGTCTCTTTTCCCACCAAACAGGGCAGCAGCAGCTTTCCTGAAGAAGCTTTTGGCAGGACTAGAGATGTGGAAGTCCGGAGCAGAGAGACAGCAGCTGGAAGGCAGTGTCTCTGGCATGAAGCCCTGAGCGGACAAAAAAACAAAGTTAAAATTTCTCTTCTAGAAAAATCTGGCAACTTGGGTACAGTGTCCACAAAATAAAACTGACCTGTGACAGAAATTCATGCTGTGCAATATCGTCGAGTAGTGGCCGCTCTGCTGGGTCACGAGAGAGCATGCTGGCAATGAGCTGCCTGGCTGGGAGTGAGAGGGAGGAAGGCAAATAGTAGCGAGCTTCTTTAATACAGCGATATGTTTCCTTAAGATTATTGGTCTCAAATGGAGGTTTTCCCAGCAGCAGTGTGTACCTGCAGAAAAGGGGGGGAATGTCGGTCACATAATCTTAAGTAGATTTAGTGCATACCTTAACTATTCATTTTACAGATCCTCAGTCAGTTACTTTCTGGTCTTGCATTATTGGTGGAACATATTTACATTGTGGATTACTGGTGAATACATTGCTTTGAAATAGAGTAAAAGCAATAGAGAACTTACATAACACAGCCCAGGGCCCAGACGTCTGACTCCCAGCTGTGTCCTTGTTTATTGAGCACCTCTGGTGAAAGGTAATTAGGGGTTCCACATATTGTCTTGCGCCTGTTGCTCGCTGGCTCCAGTTTAGCAGCTAGTCCGAAATCTCCGACCTTCAGCTCCATTGAGTCATTCACAAACAGATTTCCTGGGAGCAGAATTGACTCTCGGTTTTAGAATGGCATCTAGAAGAATTTCAGTGACTGTATTTTGTTACTGATTTCAGAATTGTACCTAGTTTGAGGTCTCGATGTAGGATCTCTTGTTCATGCAGATATTTCAGAGCAGAAACCGTCTGCTTAAGGTAGTACCTCACCTCTGGCTCTGTTAGAACTTTGCGTGCCTTCAGGATGTGTGCCAATGACTGAACAAAATGCATAATTCATAACATGATGCATAAGTAAAACTATTCAAATAACCATCATAAATATATTCTGTGCTCATCGTAAAAATACGGAACTCGTTATTGGGTTTATATATTACTGTGCCAGAGACAGTGCAATCTTTAAGAGCAGACACTATGAGGAGGGGCAATGACTCACTCTTCTGCTGCAATACTCCAGTAAGATATAGATGTTATCTTTATCCTCAAAATGGTGATAGAAATGAACGATGTGCTTGTGGTTCAATCCTCTGTGCAGCTCGATCTCTCTGTTAATCTGCAAAGTCGAATAAACACGGTGCATTAGATCAGAGGTTTGACAGGAAGATAAGTTGTCCGACAGCTATAGCTACGAGCGCGCGAGCATTCGCTTACCTTCTCGCGCTGGTGCGGTTTGGCGACGCGCGCGTGCGGGATGATTTTGGCCGCGTACATTTTACTACAGACAGTATTTATTTGCATTATAAATAACTCATTTATTCAGTGACTGAGTATGCACATACTGTAAATAATTTAG
>JAOUQT010000028.1:7311693-7329976 GCA_025769995.1 Xyliphius kryptos | reverse complement strand
CCCAGATAGGGATTCGAACCGGGAACCCCCAGCGCTGAGAGGCGGTCGTGCTACCCACTACGCCACCGTGCGGCCCTCCACAAGCCAATGAACCAGTAATGAACAATTGCAAATAAAACAAACTTTTGCCGTGCGCCCTCTTGAGGCACCTGAGCGTCAAGTCGGACGTTACGTTTGTTGTGATGACAGGACATTAAAACACAAGCAGGTAAGAACTACATTTTGCTGAAGGTTGCTTACAGTGTAGAATAAAGCTGCTACAGTGTAAGTAAAACTGTACAGCCGCTTTGTGACAACACTAATTAGTGTTAATTACTCTTCTACCTGTTCCTTATATACTCAACTTCCTTTTTCCAGCAACTTATTGCTACTTGTTCCAACTTTTTGGGGATTTGTTGATCCTGTGAAATTTTGAATCAACATATTTCTCCTTTAAAATGTTACATTTACTCAGATTAAACTTTTGATTTGTCATCTCTGTTCTATTACGAATAAAATATTGACATTTGCCATCTCCACATCATTGCATTCAGTTTTTATTCACCGGTTGTTTACCGGTGTCCCAACTCTTTTGGAATCCGGTTTGTAATTACATTACATTTTTAAATTAAAGGTGCACGAGCACCATCACATGAAAACATGTAGTAAACTGCTTTAGTTTAATAATTTTCATTTTAAACCTTTAGCTGCATGAGCCGATTAAAACATTCATCAGTGTGTCACACGGAAGCAGAAGGAAGAAGATTGAAACTATAAATAAAGTGATAAAATTTACCTAGAATTAAACGTAGTCAATATAAAGTAACAAACATTATTTTGGAACAAGTGTTTCTTTTAAAATGTAGTGAGTAGAATTAAAAAGTATTAAGTGACAGAAATACTCGAGTAAAATCCAGATTACAAACTACTTTAAGGACAATAACAAAGTACATTCACTCTATACTTGCCACCTCTGGCTGTAACTATATTTGTTACAACTTAAAGAAAATGTTTTGTAAACTGCATATGAGCTTTAAACTGCTTCAAAAGTATTACACTTTCTACAAAAACATTGTATGCAAATATTTATACACCGGGTTTCAAGTGAATAAAGCTCCTTACACATGTGGTTTGAGAGAAACCAGTTGTAAATGCTGGGTTTTATGTGACTTAAAACAAACAGGGACTGGGGAAACTTCATAAACTGCACATAGGCGTGACAACACATTTTAAACCTGAAAGTAATAGATTTGTAGATACTTCCTAACCCCTCGTGTAAACATGTCTGTCTACCTGCTCTGGACTGGTGACTCTTCAGGAGTTTCTCCACATCTCTCACCCTCTGAAATTAGGTGGAAGAAACAAGAAAACATGAAAGAAACAAGCACTTTTAGCTCACAAGCCTTAATAAACAAAATACATTCATTTAATATTCATTCCTGTTGGAGTCTTACCTAATTTCAGAGGGTGAGAGATGTGGAGACACTCCTGGAGTCACCAGTCAGGGGCAGGGTAGACAGACATGTTTACACGAGGGGTTATGGAGTATCTACAAATCTATTACTTTATAATGTAAAAAAAATGAGTAAAACCACATGCACTTTGTTTATTAATTAATAGGGTATAGTTGCTGGGTGGGTGATGGGCTATAAATCTCTAAGGTTTAGGGTTCAAAGCTCATGTTCATCAAAAACTGCCAATGTTGGTCCTTAAACAAGATTCTTATATAAAATTTTGTAAATGAAGAACCACCCATAATACAGCACACCTGGGGCAATTAAGGTCAGGTGCCTTGCTTAAGGACCCACATTAACTTTCACTTAACTTTGGACTCGGTTTGAATCCTTCATTTCGTTACTTCGTTGTCCAAAGATGGACAAATTGCTTCAAGTACACTGTTTATATACATTGTTACTTACCTAATTTTATTCTCAATTTTAACTTTTTCTTTAATTGTGAGGAAGTCGTCAAAGCACATCACTGCTAACTGTACTGTGTATAGTGAGAAATAAACTTTGATTTATTTACATTTATAGACAAATGCTGCTAAAAATGACTTGATATACCCTGTATCCTTTTTTTTTTTTACTTTTATAGACAATACTGTTTACAATTATAACCTTGAACATACACTACATTTTCAAAAGTATTGGTTCACCTGCCTTGAATCACATATGAGTTTAAGTGACATCCTATTCCTAATCCATAGAGTTTAATGTGACATCGGTCCACCCTTTGCAGCTGGAACAACTTCGACTCTTCTGGGAAGGCTGTCCACAAGGTTAAGGAGTGTGTTTATAGGGATTTTTGAGCATTCTTCCAGAAGCGCATTTGTGTGGTCACACTGATGTTAGACGACCCATTCCATGAAGCTCTTGTGCACTGCTCTTGAGATAATTTGAAGGCCCCATGAAGTTTGGAGTTTGAGTGATTGACTGCAGAAAGTTGGCAACCTCCAAAGCATCCGCTGACCCTGCTCCGTCAGTGTATGTGGCCTACCATTCGGTGGCTGAGTTGCTGTCATTCCCAAACGCTTCCATTTTCTTATAATACAGCTGACAGTTGACTGTGGAACATTTTGGAACGAGGCAATTTCACGAATGGATTTGTTGCACAGGTGATATCCTATTACTGTTCCACACTGGAATTCACTAAGATCCTGAGTAAGCCATTGTTTCACAAATGTTTCTAAAACCATTCTGCATGTCTGGCTGCTTCAGTTTATACACCTGTGGCCATGAAAATAAATGGAAAACTTGATTCTGATCATTTGGATGGGTGAGCAAATACTTTTGTAGTGTATTTTGTACCCTTTGGCTCACACGACTAGTGAGGGTTAAGGGTCTTGCTCAAGAACCCACATTGGTAACTTCAGTGGACCTGGGGTTTGAACCCTCAACCATCTGATTGATAGTCCAGCACCCTAACCACTGAGCTACCACTCCCCATTAATTTAGTTTTGCACAAACTGTTGCACACGTGCACTTTATGGTGAGTTGTTGAGTTGTGAAGTTGCTGCTTTGTGTAGCATCTTGTTCCTGGAGAACGTTGTTTCGTTCTACAGTATACTGTACACCACTGTATATTGTTAGAATGACAAATAAAAACACTTGAATCTCAAGCCTTTAAATTAATAGCACCCCAATCAGTGAGCAGCCAGGCCCCAAAACCATTTGAGCATTTTTCAGTTTAGCCATGTGGATTCTAATATTTTGGCATCTTAAACTTAATTAGCCTTAATGTTGCTTTACGGGCCCCAAAAAATGTAGCTAGGGCCACAAAACATTCAGTAAACGAAATATCCAAACTCAAAACCTCACGATAAAATCTTTAGATTGTTGTGTTTAGTGAATTAGTTGTTGAAACTCCAGCGGACTGTGCTGTTACTGTTCCCGTAATCTCCATCCTATTTAATTCATTCCACAGACACAGATTTTTATGTTCAGTAAAAACAACAGACGAGGCGATGAAATGTGCAGAGTCAACCCATGCTTTCATTTATTCTGGTGCATATAAAACATTTTTATTTCATTTTAACCTTTTTTACAAGTTTATTTCTACAGTTCTATCCAATAGACTGCCATAAATAATTAATCAATTAAACAACTACATTGTCTTGTGAAACCTCCGGATAAGTTGGCATTCAAGTCACATAACAAAAAATAGTTCTCCCTAAATATGCTCTTTTTATTTAGTCTGTTGATGTAAAAAGATGACATGACACAAAAAGAGCCACTGATTCTATCCATTTAGGGCGATTAGAAATCTACAGTATATGTGTCAAAATTATTCTCAAATGCAGGATTATAAAGACATTCCATCCGCTACCCCAAAACATAAACTCATGTCCCCCGGTGGAAATGGTTTTCATGTTGTTTTTTATATTGCATGTCAGACGGATGCCGAACTGATGACCGAACCGCGCGATGACCCTGTGCCATTTCTGTTAGGGTGATGTAACAAGGACCGAAATGCCAGTTCTGAACAAGACAGACATCACGCCAATCTGCTTTGGCACATGTCCGTTAAACACATTTCTACAGCTTATCTCACAGGTGGGCAGCTTGTACGCTCACAACGATCGTTGTCTTCAAAAAGAAAGACACAGCATCGTGGTGCGCCACCTAATGTTAGCGTTAGACCCTCAACGAACAGTCCTGCATACTGCCCCCCGTTCCCTTAACCGAGAAAAATAAGCACTATCCCTTAAACTAACAGAGAAAGAAAATCTTAAAAACACAAGGTTAATTTACAGCCAGTAGTTTTTTTTTCTTTTTTAGTGCAGCAAGAAGATAAGAAACACAAATAATAAAGTTTGTTAAGGCACAACCCTCTGGCCAAGGGACTGCTAGTAAAAAGAAAGGAAAAGAGAGATAAATAAAGGAACATTTTGGATTTCTCCAGCCTTCCACACCAAACAATCTCACAGGAGATGTTTATAGATGGGTCCTTAAAATACTGAATAAGATTAATAAACATTCTCTCAATAAGAGTTCCATAATACAGCAACACCATCACCATTAGGGATGATATATCATTTACAACATGGTAAGAACGACAGTATGTACTGTACAGCACAATAAATACATGTAAACGCACAGAAATGAGAAACCACTAAAAGTAAGGTACTAGGGTGAGGTCAAATAATTGAGTCATTTGGCAATGAGATGAGATCAAAAGGATGGAAGGGCCATTTCTAAAGGCGGGGTCTTTGTACATCATTATACAGTTGATTACACAGTTACTGCATACATAATCAAAATAGACTAGAAAGCTTTCTGGTGCTACAGTTTCACTTGAATATTTAGAAATGCTACAAGCACATAAAAAAAAAAAACACTGAATAAATTAAACCGAAGGAAATAAATTAGTATTAATTATATTTAGGAAGAAAATAATCAATGGGAATACTGGCGCAACAGTTGACTGGCAAAGATGACAGTGCTTCCAGAATTTGGCGAGTTAATCTGGAGTGACCACAGATCTAGAGTGCGAAGCCTGAAGCTTGTGAGTTGAAGTTGATTGTCCTTTCAATATTTTTACAGAAACCCATCAGAGAAGGTTGCATGCAGAAGACATGTGCTTATGTACTGGCCTACAGTCTGTATGCAGCGCTATCTACTGTCTCTTACATCATAGAGAGACCTGCACTGATCTGACGCTGACATCCGTCCCGTCAGTCGGAGTCACAATCACGAAACACAGGTGTGGACAATGTGGGTGTGTCTGGAATCACTGGCATCCTTGAAAAGTAGTCCTGAGCATTAATTCAAATGAAAATCACATTATACTGCTGTACAAATGCAGAAAATGCATTTTTAGTTCAAATTAGACCCAAATTGATCTAAATATTTTCTTATAACTAATGTCAGGACTTTAAACCTACTTTGTTTGGGTGAAAAGATCCTAATTGATTGTTATTCCTAGATTTAGTGAAAAACTATGTAATCTGTATAATTATCATCTACAGGTTTAAAATTTTTAAATGTGACATTACGATATACTACAGTAGGCTTTGTAGTATTTAAATTGGGACTCTTTAAGCATATATTTAATGTGACTAACTATTTAAAGCAGTCTGTTAAAGCTCTGAATCATAAATAAGGATTTAAATTAGAAAAAACCCATCCTGCGTTTAGGAAGACTGACCTAGTCATGCTTTTATTTTGAAGGAAGCAGGTGGCTGGGAAGAGGGGTGGTGTTTTAGAGCAATCATCTCCTTAGAAAATAAATCAAGGCTTCCCAGTGTTAATTATGGTGGTGGATCTTTATTGTTGGGCTTTTTAATTGCCCTAACCCTGTCATTTTTGTTGTCATGTTGACGATGGAGCAGCAGGTGGTTTTAAGTAAAAACCCGGCTATGTTGCTCTTATGGAAAAATAAGTATAAGATAAAATGAGCACAGGATGAATCTTTAAATATGGTATTAGGCAGAAGAGTGTTAGAATGAAGGCATTTCATATAATGAAACAACAAGTCATATATCTAATGTAGGTGATTAGAACTGTATTGTAACATCATCAACAAACCAAAATCCACTATCCAAGCTGCATAAAGAAGACAAAATGAGTCGTATTGTATCAGATTTGATGGGATGTTCAGGATCAGATCAGTGCATTCTAAATAGTTTTATGTGTTTAAAAGCCAGAGAGTCATAAGAGCAAAGGGTAGGAATCAAATGGGCAATTTGTCTGGAATGTATTAATAAACTCAGCCTGTTACCACACATTGTTTATTGGACCCGTTCCTGCAGCCCCACCACTGACCAGTGTGCTATACAGTGTAGAATTAATACCCCCCCCCCTCTATTTTGCTTATTATTATGGTTTTTGTATTATGCCATTATTCAATTAAGAATCCTAATAATTTACCAGTACGATTAGTATCTGTATGCTTGTTGTACATTGTGTTATTCAGTTACAATGCACTTGTTCTTTTTCTGTAACAGAGTAGGTGGGTGGGTGGAAGACCAGTTGTGTGTAGCAACAGATGAGCTACAGTTAATGAAGAACAATAACCAACTCTAAACTTTAATGATGTTCAGTCTTTGAAATAAATAAAACCCAGAATTTTAATCTGAGGCTCTGAATTATTTCGGCGGTGATTCTGGACTAACAGCGGCGTGATGACGTCTGTTAAAATAAGATCTACATATTACTGTGTCTATTTCAGGGAGTATGAATACTAAGATATGTTTTCGGATTACTAAAGATTTAAAGTTCCTCCAACAGGCAACACAAAAAGGTCTCAATTAGGCAATGTACATAAAAAAGGATATCATTTTATCATCATTAAAAATAAATAAGGTAAGAAGGTGGTGGTGATAAAAAGACGAGTGAAGGCCTGTAGTAGAGCACTGCTTCATTTCATTTCATTAAGTAGCGACACGGTAATGTGTTAGCTTAATTACGTCCCATGACCAGAAAACTTACCAAAATTTAAAAAAAAAAACAATAAATAAAAAGGAACAAAACAAACAAACCCATTCTCTTTGGCCATTGCCGGTTATAAAACTGATCTTGTGCCATGAGTCGTTTCTGTTAACTTTGGTAATGAGGTTCTAGCTAAGCTGCAAATAAAGTGTATTATGCTTCAAGGAAGAAATAACATTCGAAGTGTGTAGTGAATGTCTACCAGCTGCATGTGTCTCCATGCAATGAAGCTCCATGCAATGAAGCTTCCGTATTTTTGGCAAACTATCTACATTTTCCAAAAGGACCCTAGTTTAAAAAAACGAAAAAAAAAAAAAAAAACAGTTGACAACAGTGATAAAAAAAAGAAAAAGAAATGCGAGTTCAGTTGTGTCGTGTGCGAATGAAGAAGTGTGAAAAAGACTTTCCTGAGTACAAAAACAGTTCGAACGGCACTAGTCATGGCTAAAAAAGAACAACAAAGGATGAAGATGGCGATGAGAATGAAACAAGGATGTACAGTACATAAAACAGACAGGGAACAAAAACCCTACAGCTTAACCATAAATTAGTGGCTCTCATCTCTAGTATAAAAGAAGTCTGGATACTATCGCATACTGTGTTACGTATTGGCAGTGTCCTGCTCCTCCTCTTCCTCCTCCTCGTCCTGGTCCTCCTCCTCCTCCTCCTCCTCGTTCTCCCGTTCCTCTAAAACACAGGGTTCTGATAGTTCAGTCTCGTCCTCCTTCTGCTCCTCTCCCACCTCCTCTGCCTCTGCCACCTGCTCATCAAGAGGGATCTCTGTACACTCCGAGTCCTGTGTGCAAAGGGTTTTAGAGTCACTGCAGCTGTTCTCCTCCTCTTCCTCTGCTTCTTCCTCCTCGTTCGGAGGGCTGCCACTGTCCTTCTCCGTATCCGACTCCCCATCCTCCTCTAGAGTCAGCTCAAACTGAAACTTGTCGTGGGTGGTGGTGCGCCGTCCTTCGGTGCTTGTGTCCAGAGCAGGGGATGGACTCTGTGGGATGGTGCTCTGGTACCACTCTCTGTTGTCCTCAAGAGTGTCCAGGATGTCCTGGGCGTCAGGGTGTACCAGGTCAGCCCAGGTCTCCCACAGCGGGTGCACAATGTAGTCAATAAAGCCCACCTACAAACAGGAAAATGGATTTGAAGTATTCAGCTTTAAGCAGGTCAGATGTGGGTTTGTACATGATGTTGATATTTAAACGAACACAGTTTCTTCCCTGGCTGGTTTGTTGTTGGCTGGCAAAAACTAAAAACATATTACAATGAATAGAGCTTTGCAGGTTTGCTCCCCGAGCATCATATACTATATATATATATATACACTGCTCAAAAAAATAAAGGGAACGCTTAAACAACACAATGTAGCTTCCAGACCACCATGGGATAATAATTTTGATTTACATTTTGATAATTTTTATGTTTTTTTGTTCTCAATGCATTCCACTGTTTACTAAATAAAGATTTTCAACTGAATGTATCTGTCAAATTAACATTTTATTCATTTAGATCTAGGATGTGTTCTTTTAGTGTTCCCTTTATTTTTTTGAGCAGTATATATATATATACATATATATATATATGCTCAGGGAGCAATTGGGGTTAGATGCCTTGCCCAAGGGCACTTTAGCCAAAGTACTTGATGGGACCAGGTATCGAACTGGGAACCTTCAGGTCACAAGGCTGGTAAATATACATACAACCAATTAATTTCATTAATCTTTCATCTTTGAATATGTGTCTGTATGGTGTTTCATTGTTATTCAAAATAAATGATGTTTACAAATCAGTCATTCATTCTCACATTATTTTCACAAGTGTAAAAATAAAGCATTATTTCTTCTGTTTTCATTGTTTATCATGATGACTACCTCATTAGTCATGACACTGAGATGATCATACCTGTGATTTCTCAACCGACGCATTGTGTTTGTCACACATGGGGCTGATCTCCATGCCACGCTCCCGCTCACGATCACCTTGGCTGAAGAACTCCTCCATGATGCGGTCGGTCCACTGTCGGTAGAGCTGAAGTGGCTTGGTGGGGTTACTGAGGTCCGCGCAGTGAACCATGTTCTGCAGCACCTGCAGAGATGATGTGGTTGCGTCCATCATGTTTCATTGTTCAATAAGTAACTGACTGCATATGCAATTTATACAACTGAACAACAGCAGGGTTCTACGATCACATACCTGTATCCGGTCTGAGTAATTATCCAGTAGTAACACACCAGAACTCGTCACTTTTTTGGTTTCCACCATTGTTTTCAGATCTGCTAGCAGATTCATGTGTTTGGACATATCTGTTGCCAGGACGATGTCGATGACCATCTTACGCAGGGACTGCCTCTGTTTTTTAGTGAGGTTCTGGAAGATATCACAGTTCTCCTCCTGCAGCAGCTTAAAACCCACAGCCAGGTGATGGTTCTCCAACACGGATGAGTCATTATACATCAGAGCCAGCTCAGAGTCTACAGCAAAAGGTGGAGGAAACCAAAGAATGAAAAATAATTCATGAAATATAATACAAGGTATTTCACATAAAAGGATCTGCTATTCTCAAAGTCTTAGGGCGCCATCTAGTGGGTAATATACACAGTGCTTTTGACAAAAGCATGAATATTTTGGGGTTATTTACAAAGCTTGCTATATTTACAACAAATAGCCGATTTATTTAAATATATTGAATTTGTTTGCACCAACTGATCATTTTATCTGTATTAAAGTACACTTCTTTTTTTTTTTTTTACAGATACAGACAGTGGTCCATCTGCGCAACACCCTTCATGCAGTTAGCTGATGATCCAGGACCCCTCACAGGGCAGCTATTACTTTGGACGGTGGGTGATTCTCAGAACTGCAGTGACAGAAATGTGATGATGGTGTGTTAGTGAGCGTTGTGATCATATGAAAGGATCTGACACGATGGTGCTACTGCAGTGTTTATGCACCTCTGTGACAATGCTGGATTAAAAATAGTCCACCAACCAAATAACATCCCAACATGCAGCATCCTGTGAGTACTGTAAAGGACAAGAGGATGACTAACACAAAACAGATGACCTACTGTTCCTGATCTGAGGTCTACATGGTGGAGCAATGAGGGGTAACTACCTCACATGTGCACACAGAGAGTGGACACATTAGGTGAGGCCTAATACCAAAGCGACATACAAGTCTCTCAACTTAGAGGTTGAAGTCAAAACACAGGGTTTGGCATACAGACCCCCTGGAGCAGTGAGGGTCTTTACTCAAGGACCCACATTGGTAACATTATGGCATAGGACATTAAAGCAATAAGACACAAGAGGGTGACATTATTGTAAATAAACCATGGGAAAGAGGTGTTATTAGGCACAATGCATATTATTGTGATTTATTCACAATAATACATAATCCTGAGTGCCGTATTGCTTTTATAAACAGTAACAAACACTATAATAAAAAAACAAGGTAAACATGGTCTCCTACAAAGTGTCACTTTACTTGATGTTCTGACATAGTAACATCTACCACTGTCCATCGTGCATACTTGTGCACACTTCATTCGTTCATTCATTAGTTTCCGCTTAATCCTCTACTAGGGTCGTGGTGGGGTTCCACATGCCTATCCTGCAAAGAACGTCTTGAGCGCTGGGCAGTAAATTCTTTACTGTAGAGTGTTAATTCCTTAGTCTCACTATAAGAATCTCAATGCACACAGATAAACTTGAAACTTAATTTATCAATGCATTTAATGAAAGCAAAATTGTTAATAATATGGTAATCCACAATGTCATCTAGTCCATTTTTTAAAGTATAAATTTCTGTACAATCAAATCTAGTGGTGAAATTACAGAACGTTTTTTTTTTTTTTTTACAAAAAACAGAAAAAAAATAATGTATTGTATATAATCTATTGATATGAATATGAAGCGGTCAGGGGTATGCGTTGTTGTCAATAATGTCACAACTGGACAAACAGTTCAGCCACTAAGGTTTAAGGAGTGGAACGACCCGTTTTATAAATATATTAAGGATGCCATATATATATGTATATATGTATGTGTGTGTGTGTGTGTATATACTATAGATAAAATATGTTGTGGATTCTGAATCCTCTCAGCCATTGTGTTTATTCAGAGACCTACAGGTTCCAGCTTCATCTGGTAACTAATCCAGTCTTAAAGCCTGACATTTGAGTAGAACTCATTCGGAATGATCTCTCCACCCTCCACTCGCGTTATAAACTGCACACGTATGACAGACTTCTCATAGATGTTTACTACTTTAAAGTTTGTCTTTAACGCAGCACCTGTTCTAAGTGAATAAAATTAGAAAAGCAATACTTTGCGATTCTCGGAATGGCAGCTTGGACTTAACACTTGGTTTATATTTAGAGACTGAGGCAGAGTCACGATGGATAATAGGTTGCGCTGACATTATATTGACTGATAAGCCTGTTCTCACTCAGTCACCGAGGTGCACTGTGCTGCCAGCAGAGGGGAGACTTACTAGTGTTAATGAGGAACTGGTTGGAGACGCCAGGATGATCCACATCATGTATGGCACTGGCAAATATGGCAGCAAGAATCTCTAAATCTGTGAAAACAGCCTGTGGATAGATAAAAGGCAATAAAAAAAAAGTTAAAGAACGTTCTCATGACATGAATGTACATTTAAACAGGGCTTCGAAAGGAAATTTGGCAGGAAAATCAGAGACAGTTTTGAATCCAAAGCTTGATTGTTGATGCAAAAGAGGAGACTTGCAGCATAAAGGGATTTTGTGGTAAACAGGGATGGCTTATCCTGATTGGTTAAGCTATACTGATCCCAATACACACAATAGCTTTTCAGCTATGTTCATGTTCATGCTGCTTTTGACAAAGTGACAAATAAAGCTGGATACACAACATGCAGGTTTAGAGTTTTGAAACTCACAACAAAAAAAGGACCTTGCATTTGAAGTTCTAATGAAATAAACAGGAGGCAGACTGCTGACAAACTAGAACAAGCTACTACATGGGGATGATTATCATTCGTTGCCGCTTAATTATGGGATGAGATGTCCTAACTATATTCTTCATGCTGAGATGCTTGATTTGAAGGAGACAGCTCTACCAGATACATTTGCTTTCGTTTTTTTTTTTTTTTTTGGAAAAAGCAAGGTGGTAAAAATCAAAATCTTGAATTCAGATGAGCAGGTGACCAGCTGGTTCCTCCTTAACTTACTAAATCTTACTGACTTTGGATAAAAGTGTCTCTTCAATGACACAATCTAAATGTAATGTCAATGTTTGGATTAACTGGTAATCATTTAAGTATGACCGATTCTTTATTTTATTTTTTGTTCTCTCATTTGTAAGTCGCTTTGGATAAAAGCGTCTGCTAAATGACTAAATGTAAAATGTAAATGTAAATGTTAGGGCCGCAACTTATTTCATGGGGTGGCACTGTGGCGTAGCGGTCAGCACGTTCGCTTCTCAGCGGTCGGTATCCCGGTTCGAATCCTAATCTGGGTTCCATGTTCTCCTCGTGTCGGTGTAGGTTTCCTCCGGGATCTCCAGTTTCCTCCCACAGCCCAAAAACATGGATCCAAAGTAAATTGACTGTAAATTTTCCCTATTTACTCCCTGTGACCCCAGTAGAAAATTAAGGGGAAAATAAACAATAAATAAATTAACTTTTAGCAGCATAAGCCTAAATATATATAAATCTTTCTTATAATAAATAAATATTAGAATAACCACATTATTACTGATAACATGATATGATATTCATTCATTATCTTTTGCTTAATACTTTACGAGGGTTCCAAGTGGGGGGTTCCCCATGCCCATCCAAGGGAGAACGTTTCGTGCGCTGGGCAGATACGGCGAGGACAGATACAGGGCGCTGCGCTGGGCACACTCACTCACACAGCCACGGACATTAACACACACTATAAGGGGCAATTTAGGGCATTCAATTTACCTTGAATAACATGTTTTTGGGCTGTGGGAGGAAACCCACGCGGACATAGGGAAAACATGGAAACTCCATTCAGATTGGGATTCAAACCGGGAATCCCCAACGCTGAGAGGTAAAAGTGCTAACCACTAAGCCATTGTGCTGCCTGGAGATGATATGATATATGATATGATACAGCTTTATTAGAACGGGGAAATTCAGGTGAAGAAAAATCAGAATGTGTAATACAGTTGGAGAAAACCCAGCACTCACATTGTGCTCTAACGGAGTAGAGTGTGGGAACACAAAATCACCTTTAGCACACAAACACAGATATGATACAGAAGTGGGTACTAGTAGCCTGCGAGGTGCTTATCGACCCGTTTAAAGCTATTGACATAACAAAAAGCTATGGAAGACGTGTTCATTATCACACACAGTAGCAGTAGTGGAAACCATTGCGACATCAAGGCCAGCTGATAGCACAGGGAGCCAAACAGCAGATTAGACGCAGTTTTGTTTTGTCGGACGCTCAGCACTCTTTTATCAGGTGGAAAAGGCCCATTGATCTCTGCTCTCCCAATCCTCCAAACCCAAACGCAGATCCCCTAGTTTCTTCAAGATCAATTTCATATTGCAATTCAAGGTCATAGTCTGAGTTCCCACGGCTCTTCCCAACACATCGAATACATTGGGCAGTTTCTGAGGGTGTTTGACAACTGACCCAACTTTTTAAATTTCTCAATACACTGGTGCCATGCCCAGTCCAATCAGCTGGACGCATGTGATCGAATAGACATCTTCCATATTCTTGATCGATAGTGGAGCCAGGCATATAATACACCAATCCTCCCACGTGTATATATAGTCGCAAAGGATCCATTGGGACAGGCGGGTTCCACCAAACACTAGCCACTCGTTGAGTGTTAATTGCATTGAGAGAACATTTAATTAAATCCATTTCCATAATATGAAGAGCAGTGCAAAGAGAGGCCTGCAAACGAGACACGATGCAGAGTAGATAATGTACGGAGAGGAAGAAAAATGGGACCGCTTTCCACGAGAGGGCAGTGAGAGGTTGACATGGTGAATGAACTTGCTGCAGGTTTTTGATTTTGCTGGATTATTTTTATTATAATCAGGTGTAACTGCTCAGTGGTTGCTCAGTAGTTGGAGGGTGGGGCTATCAATTCGAAGTATAAAATCAAACAAAGTTTCCAAAATGCTCCCTTGTGCAATTTCTTTTAACTGTATCCTGGATGACCATGTACTCTGACTAACCATCAAGTTAAAATATTTATAAATGACTTTGGATATAAGCATCTGCTAAATGACGTAAATATTCAGATGTTGATGTTCATCTGTTGCCCAGCTGGTAAACAAAAGTGTCTGCGTTCATGATGACGTAATGTGACATGTGTCTGACAGGCTTTCGTGCATTTCACCTAAAAACACAATAAACACCAAGCGCCTTGAGACCAAAACACAGAACTGCAAGGCACGACCCAAAAGCTGCTCTCACGAAAATAACGAGCAAACACTTCTAACAGCAATGAGTGCTCTGCAGCAGTAAACCAGTGTACGGTGCCGAGCGGGGCGGTACCTCAAGAGCAGGGCTGGATAGCAGCACGTGAGTGGACTGAGTCACATCAGCAGCATGGATGTTGTTGTGGTACGCCACATCGCTGTGGTAATGGTCCTCTAACGTCATCAGATACGTTATAAAGGTGTCGAGTGGTATTTTGAATGTTTTCAATAAGTCTCGCTCCTGTTTGAAACAAGTAAAACAAAACTGTCATTTAAAAACAAACCATATGATGAGAAATAATGACAAGAATAAAGAAAACATTTGTACCTGAAATATCGTGTACATCATAACTGTTAAAGGTCTGTTACCAGAGAACTCTGTGACTTTGAAAACATTAAGGCCCCATTTGTTCACATCCTCAAGCTCCTGTAACGACACAGCAATGATGAGTTCGCCGAGTGTAACAAACAACAAGAAACGTGCACACACATATAGACCAGG
The DNA here is from genome assembly GCA_025769995.1 of Xyliphius kryptos. NCBI lineage: Eukaryota > Metazoa > Chordata > Actinopteri > Siluriformes > Aspredinidae > Xyliphius > Xyliphius kryptos. The sequence continues at coordinate 7,315,108 of JAOUQT010000028.1, read as the reverse complement.
ACATATAGTATATATACACACATGCACACACACAGACCAGGAAATATTGTATAAATACACACACAAGTATGTATACAGATGAATTTATTAACAAACACACATGAAAATACATATATATGTGCATGTTTGTGTATACATATATGTGTACATGGGCATCACGGTGGCGTAGCTTTTCTATCTGTCTGCATATGTGCCTTTGAGAATTAAGGACATATTGTCAGATACTCAGAGGCAGCTAGGGGGCAGATGAGTGGGTTATTTCTCATTAGCTTGCGTTATAAATGAAAGAATGCATGTGAGAAAACTTCTGATTATTTTAAGTTGAGGAAAACATGACCTAGACAGTGGAGGGCTTCTTGACCTAAAATTTAAACTTCTTTATTTAAGTTATTTGATACAGTTTGATAAATGTTATCTGATTCTTCAGATATGAAAGAATTGTGACTTTAAGACTTATTAGTCCTCTTATTTAGTTACACTTCGAGAAATAATGACAATGAAAAATGTTTTCAATTATTTACTGTACATATATATTATATCTATAGAAAAATACACCCCACACCCACAAACTTATATGTTTATCTATAGACATAAACACACAAACACACAGTGAGATGACTGTAGTTTGTAACTTTAGGCCAAAGAAGAAAATACTGAAAGAAATTCTGAAAAAAAAAATAAAAAAATCTTCAAAAAATGATTCCTTAACAAACCTAAACATCTCTCATATCCGACCCCAAGTGTTAGCGTTTCCCACTTTTTAGATTACAAAGCTGTTACGTCCTTCCTCTTACACCTATCATTTGACCCGATGTTAGTGTCTGGACTCTGAGCCGACATTCTCTGTGTTTATTCCTTCACTTCTCTCTCACCTTCGCCAGAGGTTCCTCTGTGTCAGTTTTGACTCCGAAGCGAGGGATGTTGGAATTGGTGAGGCTGGAACTGTGTGTAAGCTTTTTCACACCACTGATCTGGGACATCGGCCTTTTCTTCTTTTCTTTATCCTTCTGCGATTGTGGTGACGGCATTTCCACTTCGTGCTGCTTGTCTACAGACGCACACATACAGACCTAGAGTTTAAAAAACGACTCGCAGAACCACATCAGACCCTGAACTGAGTCACACATTCGGCCCAAGCCCATTCGGCTTCTAAGCAGCTTGTAAACGATGAAATGACTATAACTTTTCTTTTTGTCTTGATGTTTCAAGAACGGCTTAGTTAGAGGAAGATGGTGACGATGACGAGGTTGTGACACTCACCTAAGAAAGTGTTGGAAATGAACTCAGACACCTGGTTTCCAGAGCGGCTCATCTCAGACAGGTGTGTCAGCTCTCTGTTTAACATCCTTTTGAACTGGAAAAAAAAAACATTACGTTAAAAGCTGAATGGCTCCGTTTTCTATTTTAATTTTTTAGGGTAATTAACATCCAGCACTGATGAATCTGAGCAGCTGCTGTAAGTACAGATGTAGAAATATATTATTACAAAGATCTTTACATTTTAAGTACTTTAAATTTAACACAGTTAATAATTAAAAAACATCCAATTGTTTGCTAAGTAGTTGGCAGCTTAGGGTGTTGGACTGTATAAACCTTATGTTCTAACTCCAACCATCAAGTTGGGATATTTGTAAGGTACTTTGGATAAAAGTGTCCGCTAAATGACCAAATATAAATGTAAATAAAATAGCTGCCCACATTCAATACGAGGCCCTGTTCCTTGATCTGCTCTCCCTTACCTAAAACTTATTTTTCAAATCTTCACCCAGACTCATTTACTACACTCCTGTGATGACGGTCACCCCTGCTCCAACCACACCAGGGGCCCATTGTCGCCCCATATCCTTCGTCACTGCTAAATGGTGTAATGATCTTCCTAACTCTGTCCGTAATTATGAGTCACTCAGAGTTTTAAAGAAACTATTTAAGGTACATTTTTCCTGGAAGCACTTTCTTCCCAAAAAATGACAATAAAAAATAAGGGACATGAGGGAAAACAGGGACGGAAACCAGATCTGAATATGATCATTTTTTGCTGACGCTGCAGTTCAGCTTGTTCCCGTTTCGTTTAGTGACTGTGTTGTTCTCTCACTTGGATAAAAGTGTCTGTATTTATTCTACAAGTGAAAAGTAGCATACATGTGAATACAATGGTGTCTTGATTCACCATACACCAGCTAATTTTCCTCCAGGCTCACCTCTAAGGGGTTGGGGTGCAGATGTGCTTTAGTGTTTGGTGCACTGAAACTAAATGTTTAGGACAATTTGCAGAATGTGGTGCCATTTTTTAAGAAAATAAAAAAACTCCACACTTATTTCCTAAAAAAGCAGTTTAAGCCTTTTAATGATAAATCTAAAATTTTTTTATATCGCAGAAAGAAAGTGCTACGTCAGGTTTCTCTTAATTTAATATTATGCACCCTGAATCAAACCTTAGCCGAAGTGTCACTCCCGCTCAAAGAAGCCAGTAATTCATTTCACTCAGAAATGTTCTTACATGCACATTAAATTAATTTAAAGGAATATAATTTTTAAAATATATTTAAAAATACACATATACATTCTGATCTCAGAATGTGATGGCTTCCTGCTTTAAATTTAGCATGCTGAATTTTTTCCATTCACACATTAGAATGTGTTATTGGTCAGAGAGGGAGCTGTTGAGATGCGGTGTTATTATCCACATTCAGTTGGCATGGGGTATTAATAGAACAAGCGGCGTTAATGTGGCAAATGTTATTTGCCCTCACACAATTACAAAGGCCAATACAAAACACACAGTCCCTTATTTTAGTGGCGTTCTGTTTGGCTCCTGAAGGTCTGGACTGGAGATTTAAGTTTTTTTTTTTTTGAGATAACCACAAACACAAGATTATCACCTTCAACCAAAAAAAAAAAGAGGTCACCGTGATCGACTGAGGTTGAAGATAAACGTTCATGAACATATTTAGAGAGGACGAGCCGATCCATACCATAAACTGTCTATCTGTCAAATGAAAACGAAGGTTCTAAACATTAGACGTATGTGTGTGTTTGTATATATATATCTATATATAGAAGTGTGTGAGATGTAGAGAAAACTGAAGTGGCGTGTGAGATGTAGAGAAAACAGCTTATGCATATACAGTAAATCCATAATAACTGATCAAATCGCAAGTATTTATCATCCGTGACGCTCCTGTTAATCCTGTTTTTCCTGTTAATTACAAAAATATTAATACTTAGTCACATGATTGTTAAACCTCGAGTCCTAAATATATACTGCTCAAATAAAAAAAGGGAACACTTGAACAACACAATGAAACTCCAAGTCAACCACACTGTGAAATCAACCTGTCCAGTTAGGAAGCAACACTGATTGTGAATCAGTTTTACTTGCTGTTGTGCAAATGGAACAGACAACAGGTAGAAATGA
>JAOUQT010000028.1:7105708-7116402 GCA_025769995.1 Xyliphius kryptos | reverse complement strand
ATTAGTGTCTCTGAATTGCTCGTTAATGTGTGGATATGTGTGTGAGCGCGCTATGATGAATTGACGCCCTGTTCCTGCCGTCGCGCCCAGAGTTGCCAGGTGGGCACTGGCTTGAACCGGCACTGAACTCAACCCGTCACTAGTTGTAAATCAGTTTCACCTACTTTTGTGCAAATGGAACAGACAACATGTAGAAATGAGAGGAATTTAGCAAGACAACTCCTCTAATGGAGTGGTTCTGCAGGTGGTGACCACAGACAGTTCTGGCTGATGTTTTGGTCACTTTAACATTTCTTGCTGTCACCACTAGAAGAAAGTTGAGGTGGTGCCTACAACCCACAGAAGTTGCCCAGGTAGTGCAGCTCATCTAGGATGACACATCAGTGCAAGCTGTTGAGTCTGTCATCAGAGTGTCCATAGCATGGAGGAGAGACCAGAAGATCTGGAGGGGCTGTAGGAGGGCAACAATCTAGCAACAGGACCTCAGCCTTTGTGCAAGAAAAAATAGGAGGGGTACTGCCAGAGACCAGCAGTGTGATGTAGAGCAGGCCACTAATATGTATGTTTCCATTCAAACTGTAAGAAACAGACTCCATGAGGGTGGTATGAGGGCCAGACGTCCACAATGCACAGCGCAACACCGGGCAGAGTGATTGGCTTTTTGCCAAGATTAACAGATTTACCACTCTGCTCTTCATGACTGAGAGCAGGTTCACATTGAGCACATGTAACATGTGAGTCTGGAAATGGAAATGCTGTGGAGAACGTTCTGCTGCCCGCATTATCTTCCAGCATGACCGGGAGTGAGTCAGTAATGGTGTAAGATGGCATTTCTTTGAAGGGCCACACAGCCCTCTATGTGCTAGCCAGATGTACCCTAACTGCCATTCGGTGCCCAGATGAGATGCCCATTGTGAGACCATATGCTGGTTCAGTGATCCCTGGGTTCCTTCTGATGCATGACAATACTAGGCCTCATGTGGTTGAAGTGTGTCAGCAGTTTCTGCATGATGAACACATTAATGCTATGGACTGGCCTGCCCATTTCCCCAGACATGAATCCAATCGAGCACATCAAGGACATCAAGTCTTGTTCCATCCACCATCGCTACGTTGCATCACAGACTGGAGGAGTTTACTGATGTTATAATCCAGGTCTAGGAGGAGATGTGATTTTCCACTATTGAGTATGATTCTAAATCCAGATCTCCATGGGATAATTTGGCTTTAACCTGATCGTTTATTTTGTTCTCAACACATTCCACTACGTAATAAATAAAGATTTTCAACTGGAATATTTTATTTATTGAGATCTAGGATGTATTATTTTAGTCTTCTCTATTATATTGCAAGCAGCGTATACAAATACATAGATCCCGGGGCCTTTTAGGGGTGTGTGTTTTGGTACTGATTAAAATGTTACTGTTAAACCCAGGAGACAATATTTTAGGTTAGGATTAGTCCTCATGTTCATAAAATAAAAACTATAACAAACACACTGATTTGAGAAATGCTGGTTTACTCTTCTTTGCACATGTGCAATTAAAAAGTAAACATCTCTCGACATTTTTTCATTCTTTGCTGAATTCATATAAATTTTTCTTTCAAAACGGCACATTTCAGAAATACCACAGTTGACTTTATTTGGAGTTAGCTTGCCCTTTGGATGAGAAGTCTTTACATCTTATTTCTAACAGTATTAATTATTTAAAATTCCGGTCTAGTGTAAGGAGATAATAAAACTGTTCATTGCAAAAAACATCTATCTTTTCATCCTTCAGAAAATACAATTTGGCAGATTACTACTAGTTGTAAAACTTCCAATAATACATATTATTGAAATACGTTTTATTACAATACATTAGCAGGTAAATGGCTCGCTCCTGTCCAGTCTGTGTAACTATCAGCTCGAATAAAGGAATTTTCCTTAGAGTATGACCACAGTATCTACATACACTCCTTAACACTGCCTCTTATATTCTCTCACAAGTAACAATAGAACCTGTTGAGAATGGATTTTCAAACATCCAGCCCATAACAAGTTTGTCATCTAGTACTAAACCAGGAAGAGAGAATATCATTTGCTGGCAGTGTTGAGAGACTTACAGTACAATAACTATACAGTTATTAGCACATTTATATTTTTATATGAACCAGTTATGCAGCCCATTTGTAAAATATACATACAAAATACTAGTAATGGTTTCATGTTCTTGGACATTTCCTATTGACTGTACACAGTTCATTTGTTTCACGTGTTAAAAAAAATCTGTTTCCCCACAATTCTTAATAAATTACGAATTAAAATTCATTTGGGGGGAAAAAGGATACAGCTTTGTAAAGAGGTCATTATAAATGTATAAGGAAAAATGCAACGCACTGTGGCATCGTTCATTTTAGACTTCCTAATATTTAGTCATGGTATATAAAACCAAGGCACACCTTTCTCACACATTCACACTTCTTGACACACACACATTAATACAATTTGCATCATCTCGTTCTTGGTTTGGAAATTGTTTTTTCCCCAACCATTTCAAGTGAGTGCCAGAGGTGTGTAGTGTTTCTATCAGCATCAAGTAACCTTTTACATCACGTCTGCTCGTTTGTCCCTCACTTTGTTCCGTAGTTTTGTTCGGGCTTTAAATGCAGCTGAATTGAAAAGATGCTATAGAAAACACAAAGACATTAAAAACATTATATTCTAAAAAACTTTTAGCCAATGGCCATTTATATTTAAAAATATCCTCAAAATACATGTAGTTTTATCACTCTACAATAAAAGTTATAGGTGAGAGGTTACCCTTTCTGTGCGAGAGATCCGGTTGGCCTTGGCTGAAGAAGAGTCCAGAACTAGCGGAGAGCCGAGTCCAAAAATATCTCTCAGTAGTGGGTTAACCTACACACGGATATGTACGTGTTGAAACACTAAATATAGAGTAGAAAGTTACTCTATTCTAGATAAGATAGAAGATTTGATCTCTCGCATATTTACTACAGAACAAGTTTTCTTTCCTTGCAGATTCAAATTCACACAGTGAAGTTTCTTTGATCGTACATCCTAACCTGTAGGTGAAGGCTCACTCCAGACTCCAACACCTCTTTAAAGGCATCATAAATACGGTGACGCATCCAGCCGTCAAGGTAGAGCACCTCGACCCCAAATCGGACCTTTTCCTCAGAGAAATCCTCACCCTGCATGAAAACAGAAACAGAATGGTTGTGTGTGTGTTTGCATCTACCTAAATGTACAAAAGTCCACTAAAAACTACCATCCACTGCCAAGCACTGAAAAACTAAATCTAACCTTAATCTGTAATTAGAATTAGTTCAGAATTTTACTTTGGCAATACCCATAATTTAGTCATTTTACTTCATAATTGCTGGAATGTCATTATTCAAGCATTCGGTGTGTAAGCAAGTTAGTACATTTAAACAAACTCAGCTGTTGATTATGACCCCAGTTTATGCTGCATTTTGGTAAGAACTAGCTCGACATACTTAGGTGTGTAACTTGTGTGTTACATATACGCCCCTTTATTAAACAAAGCCCTAAAAAGGTAGGAGGTCAGCAACTTTCATCTTACCTCAATGTAATGCAGGACCTCACGGAAGATGGAGCGCTGTTTGCGTCTGTCATTTTTTGCCCGGTGTTTATTTCCGTCTGTTGCCAAACGCTTCAGACTCTCACACAGCATGTCACAATTCTCATACTCAAACTCCTGAACGCAAGAAACACAGCAAGTTAAAGATCTAGAACCTTACAAACCAAATCTTACATCGAGATCTTAAGAAAGTCATGCATTATACAAACACACGTGACATGACATCAACCATCTGCTAGTGTCTATGTGCTTGTTATGTGAAGGAGGAATGATTGACTCTCACATCATTTATTTCCCGTGCCAGTTCATACAGCAGAGCAATGGTTTCTCCTACAGCGATCCTGAAGTTTACCTCGCTGCTCTCCAGACAAGCCTGCAGTAGAGGCAAGTGACTGAGAAAATAAAGAGACGGAGCGTTATTTGGGTTTGTGCATAAAAAAAAATTGATTGATTATGTTCAAACACAAAAAAGCAGCTTCTAATGACATCAGTTTCAATTCCCTGAAGACAGAGTGTTTGAAGTCTATGGGAAAATTTTTGATAATAAATAATTTAATAAATCAATAACATTTGCTCTGTATGCTGAGCAAGACTACTATGGAATATCAGAGCAGCACCAGCACAGGGTATGAGAACATAAAACGAAAGCACACGTGCTATTCTGGATCAAGCAAAACAAACGTTAGTAGGGAAACTTCTCAACCCTGTTGTCCTTGCAGCTTCTCAATAAATCATCAAAACCATAAAACAGCCTGATTATTGCGTAAGATTCAGGCTAGAATCCTCGCTCATTCTCACACACATTCGCACACCTAATGCGTATGTCTTTGTAATGCGGGAGGAAACCAGATCGCCCAGAGTAAACCTGGGCAAACATGCAAACTTCACAGAGAATTTTACCCAAGTCATCCCACCTGGGGACCTGGGTCCTACTTGCTGTTCGGCAACAGTGCTACTCACTGCGCCACCATGCCACCTAAAATTACTGCAAAGGCGTTTAAAACTAACAAGGAAATATCGTTAAATGCACATTTTGGTTACATTTAAGAACCTGATCATTCTGCAGTATTATCTGTGTTGTGCAATCATATACACATAATATACTAGATATTACATAAACAGATTTATATACAGTACATTACATAAACTACATGGTTATATCCTGAATTCATATCATATACCCCATCATCGATTTGTGATGGTTGGCTGCATAGAACATGTGGCATAGGGATAAATGGATTAGCATCGCAACATCTTGTCAGCTGTTGCAGCCCCGGGGTGTCAAACCCCAGGTACGATGCTCTATTGTAAAAAGTGCTATAGAAATACAATGATAAAATAAAAATGAATTGAACCATAGATGTACACTACATTTTCTCTCCCGCAGAGCACATGAAAGAAGATTTTAGGGTAAACAATGTCACTTATGGACGGACTGAATTACAATGCAAAAGTCATAGTGTTCTTAAACCATACACAATATTTATATGATGTAAACTGTATATAATACTTCAGTTCATACTGACGATGAAAAATAAATGCTTCTCTTAACTTCTTGTGGAGGCAGGAACATGCCTATAAGTGCACTATACTTACTGGCTGACCATGTTGTTGATGTGGGACGCAGGACACAGAGTGCCAAGCAGTGCCCAGGCCTGAAGGGCAGCGCTGTGGAGAGCTGGAGCTCCAGGTTTAACAGAGGGTAAACTACCATTACCCAGCGGATACGCTCCCACAAAGACACTTTCCAAATGCCCCATACATGTCAACAAATCCTAATGTTTAAAAGATTCAAAGTTAACCAATGCCCATCAAGTCAAATACAATTATTACATAATCTGTCTATGATATTTATGCAGAGTGATAAGATGGAAGCATTTACTTCAGCGTTATCTGATGCGGAAACGTAGCAGCACATTCCCAGGGCTCGGGCACACTACAGAAAAAATAGAGAATATTGAGCATTAGTATAGTTCTAACCACTAACCCTATTAATCACTTAGAAACTGTCTCAATGTTGATGGAGAGTTGGAAATAGATCAAGTGAATTAAAGGTGAAACCTCATGAATCTAAACAAGACGATGTCAAGTGTAGCCATCAATTAACTGTAAATTGAAATATTATACACACAGTGAACTGTGGGCTGCTAGACCTAAACTCACACTCTGACGAGCTGATAGACTTGCACAGCTGTCGGTCAGGATGGAGCTAAGGATAGGACGGAACATTTTAAAGCCCTCCTCGCCTTCGAATCCACCACCCAGTTGAATACAGAGGAGTGCGCAGAGTGTGGCTGCTGCAGCCTGCTCCTCTCCTCCACCTACAAAAGAAATAGATATGCAAACTTAACTGCACACTTAAAACATCTCATTTAACTCAAACATGGTCCTAGTTCCTACCTTTTTTCAGGCTTCTTTCCAAACAGTCACCGATAGTGAGGCGTCTCTCTAGCAGGAAATCATACAGCACCCTAGAGGAGAAGGCTAACCTCAAGCTCTCTAGTGCTGCTAGCCGAGTCTTTACACTGTGTAAAAAAGAGAGCGTGAGAGACACAAAGAGGAGTTTACTAAGGGTCAGCAGAGGATTTTCCAGAGTTTAAAAGCTGCCCATGTTACAGAGAAGTATTATATGAATACATAAGCACTAAACGATCACTGGATTAGATCACCTGGCTAATAGCAGGTTGGTCCACTTTTTGATAAATTATACCATTTATACAATGGGTAACAGGTGACCAACCTCCATTATCAAGTCAACCCTTGCCCACTATAGTATCTCCACAAGTACAATGCTCACCTCTCAGATCCACCACCTCCTGCTGTATGTTTGTCAATGGTACCTACACTATTGGTTCACCCATGACACCATGGTACATAAACATCCACAATCCTAACGATTGTGGCATTGGCACTGCCCTGCTCAAATAAGCAGGGATGTCAGTGAAAAAGACTATGCTTGTATTGCAGAATATGTTGTTCCAAAACCTGTATATAACATTCAGACTTCACAGACTTTTCTTTTTCCTATGGCCCAGAGGACACAACGTCCATGATTTCCAAAAACTCGTCAGACCACAAGACACTTTTCCACTTTGCACCATACACCTCAGGTAAGCTCGTGTCCAGAAGCGGCATATATGGCTTTCGCTTTGCAACTGTAGATGGAGCAATGAACTGTGTTCACCGACAATGGTTATGTGAAGTGTTCCTGATCCAATGTGGTAATATCCATTAAAGAATAATGTCGGTTTTTAATGCAGTGCCGCCCAATATATAGAAGATGATCATGGGCATCCAATGTTGGTTTTCGCCTTGCCGCTTACAGAGACATCGCCAGCTTCTCTGAATAGTTTTATGATATTATGGCCTGTAGATGATAAAATCCCTAAATTCCTTGCAATTGCATGTTGATGTTATTCTTAAACCGTTGGACTATTTGGTCACGCTGTTTTTCACATGGTGCTTATTGCACCTGTGAAAGTTTTAAACAGGTGTTTATTGAGGTTTAACTGAGCACAGGTGTTGAAGCCAACAATTTCAAAATGAGTGAATAATTGAGAAAAACAAGGTTATCCATTTTAACATTGAATTTCTTGCCTTTGTAGTGTATATAAATGAATATGGGTTAAAAAAGGTTTGCAAATCATCATATTCTGTTCTTATTTATGTTTTACACAACTTCCCAGTTGGGGTTGTATGAAAGCTGACAGTGCCACCTGAGTCTATTTCACTAGACTGCTCATGTAATATAAATACAATAAAGGGGTAATGTTAGGACCATACACACTTAATGGCATATAACTTCAATGTATGCACAGAAAGGTACATTTGCTTTAAAAACAGCATAATTATTTTTCACATGTTTCCTGTCTTTTGAAAAGGCTTTGCAGATTTGAGCCTCTATTATGCGCCACACCCTTTTGTAAAATTTGTAAAACGTGTCTTACCTCTTGTCCATTAGATTGTCAATACACTGCTTTAGTTTATCCTCCGTTTCCTCTTGAGCAGTCTGTTCATCCACTACCTCACCTATTCAACACAACAACAAGTTAAAGCAGGATTTGTGGGTCTTCTAACGCCTACATAATGGTGTAGTACCTGTCTGTGTTTGTCACAAGGTCTGGACATTATAAAACGACATATATTGTACGTAATCAATACACTTAAACATGTATATGCTGTACAAAATACACCGGTTTACTAAAACCAAAAAGCCAAGAGTAACGCAAAATTATGACAATGTAACGTCAACCAAATTAAATAACTTAAGACATAAGAGTGGAAAAAGATAATCAAATGAAACAATTTAAGATCTACACTTAAGATGTATTCAATATAATCAGCTGCCTCCTGACAGAATAAGTAGTAGCTTAACATAATGAAGTCATCAAGAGTTTCAAGAAAATTCATTAATGTCGGAAATAAAGAGAATGTGTGCTCGCATGTATACCAGATCCTTCCTCCAGCACTGAGGCACTCTCACTGGCACTGCTGTAATGGCTGAGCACTTCAGATGCCAATTCATCATCACTGGCACCGGACCCTCCTTTTCCTCCGTTCTTTCCTGGGTAAAAGAAGATATTTAAAATGACTAAGGTAAGGTGGGGTTAAACAAAGGTAAAGAAGACAAACTGAACAAACGTTAAAATTAAGATGAGAGCATGACGTGAAGAGTATGTATGACAACATACACACCAAAATCACATACAGAGCAGTTAATAAGCCAGGTTAATACACTTGCTACATTTCTACAGCTGACTTTACTTGAAGCAATAAACAGAACCCAATAAATGTAATGTAGGGGTGGCAAAATGTTTTGCAAAGAGGTTCAAATTTGGTGAGGTGAGAATGTGTGGGGGCCAACCACCAAGTCTCAAATTCTTTGAACCATTAAAAACAAATGCAGATGAATTATTGCAAATGGCAAATTTATTTATTTATTCACACAGAACACAAATAAATTAAATGCCATTAACAATACAGTTGTAAGTTGTTTCTAATGTAAATATACTGTGTATAAATAAAAACAGTGTCATTGCTATGTGAATCAGAGGCACATGGGTAGATTGTTTTCAGCTTCTTAGACTTGTAATTGTCTTAACTAATAAGCGTGCTCACACGTAAGAGGGGCAGTGACACTCGGAGCGGAATGCCCTCGAGCCTTATTATTACGCACAATAAGACGTTTTTGGTATGAAGCATTTGCTCTCTTGCTCACTATCACAACACCTGCATAAATAAGAGTGTTTTGTGTCAAATGGGGTGTGCCGTATGCACATGATATGCAAACAAGGGAGAATGACGGAGCTCTTTTGCATGCAGTGTACACCTGTGTATGTAAATGTGTACTTGTAAATAAATTTAGAGAACGTGTGAGTGCATTTATAGCATTTTCATTCGGTTTTCTTTTCTGTCATAATTTTTGTGAACCCTTACTTACACTGTGGTCTAACTGGTGCACTAGGCCATATTGAAATCAGTAGATTTCAATACGATGATAAGCCGACAATATAAAAAATAAACTGTCCAGTGTAATTCCTGGCTGGTGTGTTCCCAGAGAAGCAATTTAATAGTTCAAGATTTGCAGTCAATTGTCCTGCGTCATGTAAGAAGCAGCCCTGTCGTACACACACAGGTTTCGTGTACAAGTTTCTTGTAATTACCCTATAAACGTAAATGGGAGCTACATTACTACAGTCCTGTGATGGGACTCCCACATGACAGCATTGCAGGAAGTAAAATGACAGGAATTTTGGCAGGAGTATGAAGCAACAGTGGCATATGGTATGACATGATAATAGATTCAGAAGTGGTATGGGCGAGCCATTTGGTTTATTTATTTATTGTTTAACGTCATCCCCAGAGCTAGTGGCTATTCTAATGACTAGGTAATACTCGTACACAAGTCTCATATCATACACAAAGTCACATAACACACAAGTTAGTGACAATTTAGCATTTCCAATTTAGCTAGAGTAAAGTTTAATAGAGTGTAGTTGGCATTAATATTAACCAACACTTAAACTAAAGCCAGCACATGCATATGCAAGTACAAACACACACTGCTTTAGCTTTCAGCAGAAATCAAATATGGGCAAAGTTCAGCGATATACCAGAAACTCTACAGACAACAATTTATATCATTAAGCTCTAAACTGGGACTGAAACATACAAAAAGTTGTATTAATCAAATACTAATTTAAATCAGTCAAACAGTCAGCCAGAAGCAGCAAAGATGATCAATCTAAAAATATATTCTTTACTTTGAAAAAAAAAAACCCTGCCGATTATTAATTTCTTAACCTGACAATTAAATTATAAATTATAAATTAAAAAGGACTATTGGAAAAAAGATGCTAGTGTGCCATCAGGTTGCCACTTTATTACCATCCTCAACTATATATATATATATAACTATATATATTCAAGTTTTTGAATGTTGTTTATAATCACATTAGTTTGGCAAGAATCACATTATGTGCAAATATAAAAGTTTTATTAGAAACACATGAGTTATAGCAGCTATAAACCTACACCAGCCTCTTTTCCCCCTTTTCATGTGGGATAAAATGTTTATATTTCTGAGAAGGGAAATTAAACTGAGAACTCTCCCATTACGGAAAACAATGTTCTCATTGTTACAAAGATATGACACTAGATATACAGTATGTACCACACATTTTAAATAAATGACTTCTATGAAAAATTTCTAACATGTCACAGAAAATGTTTTCGTTAGAACAGTTAGCACACTAGCTTGTTATTTTCCTTACAGACAGATTGTTATAGAAAAGCAAATGCACTCTGACCGATCATGATGGAGTAGTCAGCATTAATGACATAAATCAATAACCATTAGGTCAATTAGACAGGATTAGAGCTCACTTAATGAGCTCCATGTCATTACAGACAGATAAACCAGCTTGTAGGTACATAGATAATAGTAATAAAATACATTGGTCTGGAAAGTGTAAGTGATACATTTTGCCACTCTGTTCGCACACAGCGGAAGTGGTCCTCTGCATTTAACCCATCCGTGCAGTGAAACACACAAATACACACACACTGGTGAAGTGAGCACACGTGCCC
>JAOUQT010000028.1:6996514-7007095 GCA_025769995.1 Xyliphius kryptos | reverse complement strand
AAGATTGGCCACCAGGCTTGTACAATTTATGAAACCGCCCACACTAAAATGACAGGTGTTTCAGTTTCATTGTCTAACCCCTGTATTTAAATTACTGTTGCCTTTCAATCATCTCGAACCAGTCTGTTCATTCTTCTGACCATTGGCTGAGTAGATATTAGTGTTAACAAGCAATCTAACAGGTGTACCTAATAAAGTGGCCTGGTAAGTATATACACTATATTTCCAAATGTATTCACTCCTCTGCCCTGACTCACATATGAGCTATATGACGCTGTTACACCCTTTGCAGCTCGAACAGCTTCAACTCTACTATAAAGTCTGTCCACAAGGTTTAGGAGTGTGTATTTATGGAATTTTTTGACCATTTTTTTCCAAAAGCGCATTTGTGAGGTCACACACTGATGTTGGATAAGAAGGCGTGGCTCTCAGTCTCTTTTGTAATACATTCCAAAGATTTTCTATCGGGCGAAGATCAGGACTTTGTGCAGGCCAGTCAATTTCATCGACACCAGACTCTGTCATCCATGTCTTTATGGACCCTGCTTTGTGCACCAGTGCACAGTCATGTTTGCCAGCTACAAACTGTTCCCACAAAGTTGGGAGCATCGAATTGTCGAAAATGTCTTGGGATGCTGAAGCATTCATACACCTGTGGCAATGGAAGTGTTTGGAACACCTGATTCAGATCATTTGGATGGGTGAGCAAATACTTTTGGCAATATAGTGGGTATAAAAAATATAGCCAAAAGCCTTATATACACAAGTCCCCTGGGTAGATGGAAATAGGCTGACTGGAAGGAAGCATGAATGAAAGGACATATATGGATTAAACAATATATGAATTTGACACTAAAACTAGAATTAAGCAGATATAGAAAATGAATGAATGTATAGATGGATGTGTGACTAATTGATTAGGTAGGTGGATTGATAGCTGGATGGATAAAGGAATTAATGTATAGATGGATTGAAAAATAGATGAAGGTAAAATATATTGTGCATAGATAATTAGGGTAAATGGATAAATGGATGAATGTATAGATTGAAATATAGAAGAAGGGTAGATAGATTGGTCTATGTATTTATATAACTAATTGATAGGTGCGGAGTGGATGCATGGATGGATGGATGTACTTTATATGCATTCATATTTTATTTTAATCATGTATTTCAATGTTGACATTATTTATAGGGCAATGACACAAATGTCTCACTGATACTAGACTGCTCCAGACTAGCAGCATGCAGTGTATCATATATCCACAAGGAGACAAGACAACTTGTTAACTAGAAGTCAGACTTGTTGCAAAATGTCATGTCTCATTACAAAAATCTAACAGACTAAATAAGACACACAGGAACTCTAATCATATCTGGGACTCATCAGCAGAGCTGTAATTAGCTCTCCTGAAAACGTACTTAATGTTCAGTTTGGTTAGAGTTCCTCGCGGGTCAGCACAGTTATTTCAAGCTGGACTATTTTGCCATGTTCTTGTTTATTCATTGTCACGTAGCTCAAAGTCGTTGAAGTTTTCATGATTGCCTTTGCTCACTCATGCTTACCCCCTGCTCATGTTTTGTTCTCTTGTGTGTGTTTCTACAGAGCTAAGGGAGCCAGTTATTTACCTGCATATCTTCTAAACGTTGCGTCTACCATCTTGTGTATAGTTTCTCCTGTTTGTTTTGTTCAATTCCAACACTCTGTGCTGCTCATGTTTTTTTTTGTGTGTGCAAAATATAATTTCACATGTCTCCATTTCAGTGTTGCAGGGGTCTTTACAGGTTGCCCCAATGACATGGAGGCAGCAAACAAAATGCAGATCCAACAAGCATTATTATTAAGAGCACAGCAGTTGGAGGAATCGCAGCACGCACTGCGAGAAATGGAGGCTCGCATGCAGGAGGGTATTACTCTTTCTGTGCAGAAAGGTCAACTCCCTGCTTCTTTTCCCGAGCACTACAGCAGTAAGCCTAAATTATGTCAAGTGTTTATCCTCCAATGTGAGTTTTTTCTTTGCAAGGAGCCATATAAGGGGACGACTCTGGAATGGGCGACCGCGTACTAGAATCATGCAGGTAAGGCTGCTTGTTCCGATTCAGAATTTGTATTGAATGTTAGAAGAGTTTTTGACCATCCTTTTGACGGCTGGGATGCCAGCGAGCGTTTGCTATCCTTGTACCAGGTGCTATGTGAAATTGCCTGTCAAGATGACATCATGTACTTAGATTCGCTAATCGTCACAGCCATCAGACTGTATGACCTTCACAGACCAGTACCAAGAGTCCAACAAAAACAACCACCACTTCCAGAGTCTAAACCCATGGTGTTGTGTCTTCTTTATTAAAGACTTAGTCTAATATAACTTAGAAAAGAATATTCAGTTCACTGCTTATATTAATATAACCAAGAAAAGGGTTCAACGGCACTCAAATCTTTAAAAGTTGCCGCCGCCCTTGCCTCTTTCTGACATTGTGCTGCTCTTTCAAAGTCAAGCCGCTGAATGGTGTTGGGACCATTCAGACTGCTACTAGAAGAGAAAAAGAGAAGGAGACAGCACAGACTCTGCTATTACTGTGGGAAGACCAGCCAAGGTCAGCCATGAATTGTCCAGATCGACCTCAGCGGCAGACCACAGCAGCTAATATGGTGAGCCTCAACCATTTTAGCACTGTTCCTAAACTGATCAATAATGTACAGATTAGCTATAGCAATTAGGTTGTTTTTCTCCCTGCCTTTATAGAATTGGAAGCTTTCTGGACTCCTCCACCCTAACACCCTACCAAGTGTGGAGCTCCAACATCAACTCCAAGTAAGGGTTATTGATGGGAGTCCCATTGGAGGCAGCAGTTTCACACATCGTACCCCTCTGCTGCGGATGACTGTGGGAGTTCTTCATCAGAAAATAATCACATTTGAAGTCACTGATTCCCCAAAGTACCCCATCGTGTTTGGCCTACTGTGGATGAGTTGCCATGACCTACTGGTTTCGTGGCAGCAATGTAAGATCCAAGTCTGATAAGAGAAATGCTTTAACCAACGTTTACAATGTCGTCCCATGAGTCTCAAGTCTACCACTATGTTATTCTGACCTTCGGGAGGTTTTCAGCAAAAGGAAAACCGAAGGACTCCCTCCAAATACAAAGTTTGACTGTAAAATAGATCTTCTGCCTGGATGTATCCCTCTCCGTAACAAAGCCTATGCCCTGTCACTGCCAGACAGAAAAGCTATGGAGGACTACATCCAAGAAGCCTGCCAGCCGGATACATTCATCACTCCATGTCACCGGGTTCAGTGGGAGTCGTCTTTGTGGAGAAAAAAGGAGGTGGATTTAGGCTATGTATCAATTATGGGACTAAATAAAGTCTTAGTATGCTATCCCTATCCCCTGCCACTCGTCCCCTCAGCCTTGGAGCAGCTTTGAGAAGCCCAAATGTACACCAAACTTCTCCGGAGTGCTTACAATCTTGTGCGGATGAGAAAGAGTGACAAATATAAGACAGCCTTTAGCACCACCTCTGGCCACTACGAGTACTACGTGATGCCATATGGGTTGGCTTCGGCAAAGACGAAACTTTAAGTGTCTGCTCAATAAATGGGAGATCAAATTTTTGGGATACATAATAGGAACCGAGGGCATAGCCATGGACCAAAACACGATGGAAGCAGTTGAAAATGGGCCTCAACCCAGAACAGTTAAGGATCTTCATCAATTTCTAGGTTTCTTAAATTTTTATAAAAGGTTTATCAGGAATTTTAGCTCCGTTACTCTATACCTCTCAGTTGACTAACCTACTTAAAGGAGCCCCCAAATGTCTCTCATGTTCTCCGGAAGCGACACAAGCTTTCATTGCATTGAAAGGTGCCTTCACTACGGCCCCAATTCTTAAACAACCCAACCCTGAACTACTATTTGTGTGAAGGTTGATGCCTCAGAGACTTGAGGCCGTCATGTCTCAGCTTCAAGGAGAACCTAGTAAACTGTTTCCAATAGCCTTTTTCTCCAGAAAACTATCCCCACCAGAGAGAAAGCTATGATGTTGACTTTTAGTTCTCGAGCAGTTAAACTAACACTTGAAGAATAGAGACACTGGTTAGAGCAAGCAGTTTATCCATTCATGATTTTAACTGACTACAAGAACCTAGAGTACCTGAAAGCAGCGAAGAGACGTTTATTTGTGGACGTTTATTTGTGCCTCCTGCTATGCAAGTTCGTCTTATCACTTGGGCGCATGCCACTCCTGGTTCTGGTCATCCAGGCACTTGGTGTACGTTAGAATTCATTAATTTAAAGTACTGGTGGCCGAGGATGAGCAGAGATATCAATGAGTTTGTCACATCATTTTCAGTATGTGCCCAAGCCAAGACTCCTTGTACGCTGCCAGCTGGTAAAATGCTGCCCTTACCAATCCCCAAGAGACCATGGTCCCACTTAGCCATGGACTTTGGTACTGATTTATCGCCATCTGAAGGAAATAACACCATTCTGGTCGTCAGATTTCCTACATATCCTCTGCGCATTGCCGTTGGCCATCTTGTGTTTTAGTTACTCCTGTTTGTTTTGTTTAGTTTTTTGTGTGTGCACAAAATAAAATTGCACTTGTCACTACTTCAGTGTTGCGGGGATCTTGAAATAAGCTTCCTAATACTTTGCATAAAGGCTAACACTAAAGAATACATTTGTTTATTTATATATAAATGTGACTTTGGATGATCTTGATGACCCTGATATAGCACTGTGCAGAGACACCAGAATTTGTCTTACCAGTATAACAATAGCAATAGGTCCAGCAAAACTCCAGATAAGTTTATCATAAAGGGAGATCCAGCAGAAATCAGGGTTCCCATAGCCCTCTGGGTCCAGACCCACAGCCAATCCTAGAACAAATATAAATCAATGACACTGACATGTGTAAAAAAGACATACTATATACTCTATAGATATATCAGGTATAAAATACATCAATTATGCAAAATGTTTTCCAGACTTATATTTTTCCACACTTTTATTTTATACATTAGCTTAGGCTTAAGCTTATGCGTATTTTGGGTCATAATTAGGAATATTTCAAATTTAGGAATGCATGTAAATGTAATATACTGTAATAGAACAGGGACATAACAGCAAACCTGTGACTTTAATTACAGCAAGCACTAATGTCAGAGAAAACTGAAATTAACAATCTCTGACCAATCAGATTTAAGAGTTCAGCAGCACTACATTATTCAGTAAATGACATACAGTATATAAATACAGTATAATATTATTTTGCTTATTATATTTTTATGCCAGACAGACAGCTCTATTGGTTAGACTGAGAGGCAGTCAGTCACATATGCAGGCAGACAAATAGAGATAGCTAGACAGACAGCCAGATAGATAGGTAGATAAAAAATAACCAGTGCTAGAGTATTCAGAATAATAACATTATGAAATACATATGGAATAATAAAATACAAAATAATAAAATAAAATATACAGTATACAAGTCATTTGAGTAGATGCAAACAGTTCAGAAATAACACACAAACTAACCTTTAGTAGAGTGTGACGTGAGAAAATTGTAAAATAATTTAACTAATGCAGAAAACTTTGAGTAAATGCTAATTCAGGATTGTTGGATTCGTTCTGAGAGGCTGGGGTCAGGAAGATATTATGCAGAATCCACAGAGATTATGAGGGGCGAAGGTCTTACTCAAGGGCACACCAATATTGACTTGACCTCATTAATGCCCTGGCTGTTATCTCCCACGCATATAAACTATAAAGGTCTAATGGCATGAAGGTTTATTGGGCAGACAACATACATTTGACAAATGCTAATGAAACCCTAAGAAGAATTAGATAGATTCTTACTCACTTTTACACTTATTTATATTCTCTGCATTTAACTAATAAAGGTGTGAACCCTCGAAGCACTGTGCTGCCCTATTGAGGCGTACGAAAAGCAGTTGGGGGGGTTAAGTGCCTTGCTCAATGTCACTTCATGACCTTCCTAGAGTGGGGATCGAACTGGTGACCTCTTAGTCCCCCGGCCCCTACCCTATTCATTTAGCCATGGCTGAATCCCCAAAGCCACGACTGACCCCCTATAATAATAAATTTGTAAGTGCTTTAACTTTTAATATTCGAAGGATATCGTAATGGTATTACTCTGTACCTAGCAATAATTAAATATAGTAGTTTTGAGCATGTGTATGTGTATATACCAGTAATGATAGCAGAGACCCCCCAGCCAATGGCATAGTAAAACCTCATGGGTCCAAAGTTGATGTTTCGAACTTCAGTCTGCATGCGGTAAATGTGCAGAGCCTCCACAAACATCCAGGCAAACGCAGACATGAAGAAATAATGCAGCAGGATGGCTACCACTGTGCACAAGAACTGAGAAAGGAGAACATAAAATATCAGCCAGAATTCAGGAGTGAGACTGAATAACAAATAGCAGCATGAGACAGTAACTGAATCTGTGCAGACACTAAACCAACTGGTTTGATGATACAACGTTATGCCAAGGATGTGCACTGAGAATGAAGAAACCAATAACAAAATCTTTTTTCTCAATAAATAGCCAGAAAGTACCGAAAAATCATTCAATAAAAAATATCAGGCTTCATCTGGCAGCTGGATGCAAACAGATTCATTCATAAATCCCAAGAGACATTTACACGGGGAATATTGAAAATACATTTAGTAAAACATTCATATTCATAAAGATGAAGTGTCTGTCAGAGATGCGCTAGGGAAACTAATATTAACATTCACACTCTCGTATCCATCCCTATGATATTAAAGGCAGTAGATACTGTTTATAGACCTAGTTTAAACTGATAATTATGACAATTGTGACGTTTAGGTTTCTGCATCCCTGTATAGCATCAGCTGTATTGCTTTAGATCTATGATTTGACTTTTGCATTCATATAAGAATATAAAACTCTAGGCCAATGACAAACAGATAACCCCCAAATAATCTACAGCTTACCTCAGTTGGGTTGAATAATATTAATAACAACTGATATTTTCTGATCCCCATAAGAAAATTCTTCTCTGCTTTCAACCCAGAAGCAGTGAGAATATACAAAAGCTCAAAGTAATGTGCAGCCTGTCTATTAAAGCACACCGAAAGCTATTAGGAATTAGATGCCGTGCTCATTGGCTCTTCCGCTATGAATTATTCTCCCTGGATCAAGGATGGCGTCAGAAAAATGTTGGTCTAAAACCCATTTCTTTGACCATTAGTCCATGAAAGTGCATAACGTGTGAAAGCCTGTCACCTATCCAACTCAAGTAAAGACTACTGTTTCTGTCTCATACTATATCCCCTTTCATATCACGTTATAATTCATAATATGCCACTGTGATATCACCCTTACATTACCGCCATTCAATCACTCACACTTTAATTTCGTCACTCATTTCATTTCCTCTTCATTTATTCAGTCACTCAATGCCTTCAGCTAATCGGTTCCTCACTCTGTGATTTATTCAGTCAATCATGCACCCACTCATCTGTTTAGTTCCTCACTCAGTCATTTATTCATTCTGTCACTCAATAACTTGCACTTTCTTTTCGTACCTCATTTTTTCAGTCATTCAGTTGCTCAGTCTGTCACACAGTCATGTGGCTACTCCATCACCTATTACATGACTACATTCTTCCACTTCCAGTACTTATTCACAACCACTTTCCCTTTCTCTCTTACCTGTTGTTCTGTTTGGTTGATTCCCAGCAGGTAAGTGAGTTGAGAAAGGAATGTAGCGGCGGCCATATTGGCATGTATGCTGCGTGTGTTTGACTTCAATTCTCGCAGGCAGGAGAGAACCGTAACCGTTAGCAACAGTGCCACCATGGAAACGGACAGAGATGTGTATGTTACTATGGCGAGAGTCTCCAGGTCACCCTCTAGTTGCTGCTCACCAACAAATAGAGAAAGAGAGAGAGAATAACAATGTGATTAATAAATAATTAATTACACTTTCTCTGAGGTTTGGTACAGAACATGTTTATGCAGTGTTCATACACATTTGCAGAATATTTACCAGTTCAGTTTCCATTTTTGATTGAATGTATGAGTGTGTTACCTCTCTTTGCGAGCTGTCCATTAACACGCCGAATGTGCCCACTCTATGGCACTGGCAGCGTACATGTGACATGTTTCTGTAGACAACACTGCAGTCCCTCACTGTCCAACAACCACTTGCTGACTCTCTACAAAACCACACACACACAGGTTCAAGAAATAATGTGAGAATCTTAAGAAGGAAGGAAGGCATGCTGGGTAAACGGCATGCAAATGTATCAATTGATCAATCATGCACTCACGGGCTAGTGTGGTTCCACTGTACACATAGTGGTTTGCTGCGGTTGCTCGTTTCGAGGAGACGGAACTCCAGAATGACGGGAGACTCCAGGAAACCCTCCACAAATGAGTGGTTATTGTACACAGATACACTCACTACAGGAGAGTTCAGTACTGGGTGACGTGGCAACCTACAGATCAAGACAGAGACACTATTGTTCCACCACTTACTCCCTATTTTAGCTTGGATAATTGCTACCAACCCATTGACTCTTGCTTATATTTGGAGGGTAAAGGCCATCACCTGGCTTTCTCCTTTCACCTTATGCATGCTTTAAAATAGCTGCTTCCTTCACAGAGAGGTAAAACATATTTGAAAGACTGTCAATCATGTCCACCCACTTATACATCCATAGATGCCCATAGCTATTGCATATTTACATGTCTGTTTCTTTATTGATGTGTGTTGGATTTTTTTGCATTAATGCCATGCAAATTTGTGATCCAACAAACACTCACACACAGACTCACACACACGTACCTTACACCACGACGGTCTATATGGTATTTAGAAGGAAGGGAAGCTCCTAGGCTGCGGTATATCAAGACGATGACAATGGTTAAGGGTGAATTATTTGGCAGGCCAGATCGTCTTGCTGCTGGCACCTCTAGCGTCTGATTGCCCTGAAGACTCAATGGGGCTGCAAATAAAGCAAACAATATATACAGCAATAAAAAAATTCAGATATATTTATTTTATTTATTTATTAATTAAATTTAATGTTCAGCACCAGTAACCATTTTAATGATAGGAACAAAGTCATATTCATACACAAGTTTCATCTATACAACCATACATATCTATACACAGGTTAATTACAATGTAGCATTTTCTATGTACCTAGCATGCTTGTCTTGGGACTGTGGGAGGAAACTGTAGCGCCCGGAGTAAACCCAGACAAACATGGAGAGAACATGCAAATTCCGCACAGAGATTTCCCAGGTTGTCCCAACTGGGGACCTCACATATAAAACAAATACCTAAGTGTAATTTTTCCTGCATGTACTCACAGTAGTTGCGTTGTGGAACAAGGGCACTAGGTGGCAGCACTACATGAGTGTGTGCATCCCAAAGGGCCTGTCCACGAAACATCGTGTTGTGATAGCGAGGAAAACGTCTCCGTACATGTGTGTGGTTCTCTACTCGGTCCACAGTCATTACTGCAATTCACAACAACACAGCATGTTAATATTTGTACACCTGAGTGTAGGGAAGAAAAGAGTGTGTGTGTAATTTACCTATATTGGGTGCCACCAATGCCACAGGATTGAGGTAGGTGTGTTTGGTGTTCTTGGCGAGGGTGCGTGAATATTGCTCTAGTTGATCAGCCAGGCTTGCTGCTCCACTCTGAGCTGAACCCTGAGACCGCCACAACTCAGCAGTGGCTGAACTTAGTAACACACTGCATGCTCGCAAAACGTTCTGCGCGGAGAAAGAGAGCATAGGGACAAGCGAGGGACAAACGGTTAGGAATAGAACAAATAAAGTTAGAACGAACTAAGAGAAAAAGAGGTGAACATTAGAGAGTATGACCTTTAAACATGTGTTTCTTTCTAAATGTTTGTCTCTTTTAACCTTTTTGTGCAGTTATGAGTTTTTCTTTGACAAACAGAACAGATAGAGCAAAAGATGAGGTGAGGGAAATTAGAGATTAATGTTCCACTGTAAAAAACACTATAAAATAAATAAATACATTGAATTGAATATAAAAATGTGTAAGAAAAAAGTAAGATGGAGAGAAATTAAGTGAATAAAGAAAGAAATAGATAGAAGGAGAAGAAGAATGAGATAAATTAGAAGGAAAATAAAGGGGAAGATGGATGAGAAATTGTAAATTGTTTAACAGGAAAAAAAGTGAAAGTGAGAAATGGCACAGGAAATGGATAGAGAACCAAAAATAATACCTTTGTATCCAGACCCTAAAAATATTATTGTGTTGATAAAAAAGAAAAAAAGATTGAAAGTGAAAGTGATACATTTTTCCACTATGTTTGCACACAGTGGAATTGGTTCTCTGCATTTAACCCATACACACACACTGGTGAAGTGAGCACACGTGCCCGGAGCAATGAGCAGCCATCACGGCACCCGGGGAGCAACTGGGGGGTTAGGTGCCTTGCTCAAGGGCACTTCAGCCTTGACTTGTCGGTACTTGGAATCGAACCAGGGACCTTCCGGTCGCAAGGCCGGTTCCTTAACCACAAGCCTACGACTG
>JAOUQT010000028.1:6950941-6960975 GCA_025769995.1 Xyliphius kryptos | reverse complement strand
TTGGCCGCAAAAGAAGGCCCTACACCATACTAATAAATTATTGTGGTCTAAAACCAGGTGTTTTCAGTTTCATTGTCTAACCCTTGTAGTGGGTGATTTCGAATGCATTTTAAAAGTCATATGGAAAGTAAGATAATCATCATTTTTATCACTACTGCTCTTTTAAAAAATATTAGAAACCCATTTTCATCATTTTCGCAGTATTTACACGGAAATGGAGTTCCCTGTCCATTCGATAATTTCCATTTTCTCCTCTGAGTCTTGCACAAAATGGTTCTAAAGCAGGTATGCTTTTTTAGGGTGCTCTAGATTCCTCCCACAGCCCAAACATGTGTCCTAGGTGAATTCATAAATGCCAAATTTCCCCAGACATGATATAACCTTGTGATATAACAGCTCCTGGTCATTCCACCCGACCCTTCTTTTAGTGAGGCGACAGCACTGCCCACTGATCCACCTTGCTACCCAAATTCTAAATATATTTAATAAATAATCAGTGTTTGCAGAGATTCAGGTCATGCCATGTTATGCGTTGTTATCTCTTTGTTTAGCTGCAATGATATGCTCTGTTTGATTGGGATAAGCTGACTGAGCTTCCCAATCTTGTCACAGCGAGTCAATCTTTTCCATCTCACTCTGTCCTCTGCATCTTCTGCTCTCAAAATATCTACCTGCATGTCTACATTTACCACATCCATATATTTACTCTTTGGTATTCCTCTCTGCCCCTCTGCTTCCTGTCAACATCCTCCTACCAACATATCCACTGTCCCTCCTCTGAGCATTGTCCAAATCATCTCAGTCTGCCCTCTCTAACTTTTACTCCCAATTGTCAACATGTGCTGTCCCTCTGATGTTTTTAATCCTAATCCTGACCATCCAGGTCAGTCCAAAACCTTTGCCACCTCTAGGTCTGCTTCCTATCTCTTAGTCAGTGTTACTGTCTCCAAACCGTCCACCAGTTCTCTACCTTTTCCTGTCATCACCCCTACATTCAGGATTGCTCCCATCAGTCCTACACTCTTGACTCTCCTGTTCTCTCTCTGTCTCCTTACATGCTAGTTAGGGCTGCGTGGTACCCAGTGCCCGGTCAGTAACACAGGAACAGCCCTAGACAGGGCACCACTACACACAATCATTCCCAATTAAAGGAAAATTTAGAGACATTAAACATTGTGTCAGGAAACCCACATGGACAAGCAGAGAACATGAAAACTACTCAAAGAAAGGACCCGGAATTCCCCACCAGGGAATCAAACCCAGGACCTACTTGATGTAATGTGACACTGCAGTGATGCCCTTTATTAGTTTAATTTAAATAAAATTACTTTGGTAAATAGCACATTATACAATCTGCATAAAATAAGCATGAAACTGGAACTCAAACGATTTTATTCTCATCATCCTGTCATCTGCTTCCGCACTCTTTCATTCTTTCTCTCTGTGTCTTTCTTTCATTCTGTTTATCATTCAAATGCATCACGCTCTGCTTCCTGTAAACTTTGTTCCTCCTCCTCCCGCTTCTCCCCCATGCTGTGTATGTTTTGCTATTTATTCTCTCCCCTTATTGACGTGATGTTTAATTCATCAATGGCCCCCACTTACTCAACAGGCAAGTAGCAGCCCCCTGCACTTTCACACATGGTATGATCCCCAGGGAAACCCCATCTGCCCCAATTTTCATCCTCTCTGTCCCCTTCAGTAATAATCTGTCCTCTGTACCTGCAACTTCTCCTTTCCTCTGCATATCATTTCCCTCTCAACTATCACGATTCACTTGTTTCTTCTAAACAATGAGCTTGATTGACACACGATAAAGAGCAAGCAACTCTAGAAAATAAAATTTTAACCATTAGAGAACACAAGGCAGTGTATTTATAGTTCCAGTTCTAAGCCCGTTTAAATGGTGAGGGTTGTCAGAAAGGGCATCCAGCATAAAACGTATGCCAAGTCAATGATGCAAATGGTGGTACACTCTGCCTTTGATCTCTCTGACATAGCATACTCTAGTTGATTCCATAGGATTGTATTGGGTGATTACTGAAGCGTGATAAAAAACAAACAGTGTGCAAACACATGTCTATTTGTGTATGGGTCAGAGACTGCTAAATTTCAGAGTTGTAGCTGTTTGAACAATATTACTATATTAGGCAGATCGGACCATATTTTCTGTGTCAGTGTTCGGAAGAATCCTAAAAATGATAAGAAGCAGAAGAATAATGAGATATAGGAATATAGTGCTTTTCAAACCCAGAAGCAATCCATACAAACATGCAGTTAAATGGCAAGAATAAGCCTACAGCAGTGAGCAACCAATGATTTCAGAATGCACATTAATATTACAACAGCCTTAGATTCATAACGCTGCCTTTATTACCTAAAAGGCGTTTTATACATTAGGAATAGAAATATATACCAAAGGCTCCAAAATATCCCTGTTGTCAGAAAGACCATTAACGCATCAAAAAAATATATTCTGCCAAAACTCAGAAGCTACGCATGGTGCTAGCATGGAAGGAAAAAATGCCTAGGAGCTCAATCTTTAAAATCCACATCAGACATGTGGGGTCACAAATAAAGAAGGTTTCATGTGAATTGGGAAAGTGAACATCTACAAAATCTTCAACAGAATATGAAAAACAGTGAAAATATAGCACATGGATATATAAAGCCTGGACACTGAATAAAGAAGAAGAAAGAGGTATTCAGGCTTTTAAGAACGTGTGCATCCGGATTTTGTTGGTGAACTCATAGAGGAAGATGATAATGACTGAGCAAGTCTAAAAGATTGCCAGAACAAAAAAGGAGTTTCAGAACCTCATTAAATCACCATGTAGACTGAATTATCAGGGACCAGACTTATACAAGCAACACAAGACAGAGGGCAATGAGGTGCTCTTGTTTACTCCCACAGTCCAAAGGCATGCGTTAGGATAATTGGAGTCTCTAAATTGCCCTTAGTGTGTGAGTGAGTGTGTGTGCCATCCTGTCTAGGGTTCTTCCAGACATGCAATGTGGGTTGCAGACTGTGTCTTTATCCTGCTGTCCTGTATCACTTTTTTATAACGGATACATTTCAGACTGACTCTGGGAAATGAAGTTTAGATTGAATACGTTTATTAATTAAAATAATCATACACTCACCTGTATAATTCTCTCTACAAATGCAGGTGTATCCTCCCTCCCTGCGTGCACACACACCTCCGTTCAGACAAGGATTTGAGTAGCACATATTAATCTCGATCTCGCAGTAATCACCCGTGAAGCCTGAGGGACAGCGACAGCGCAGGCCTGCAATTGGGTGGATGGGCCGGAAAAGCATAGAGGGCGAAGAGATAAAGGGGGCAGAGCTATTGAAGCGCAGGACGCTGATGCACTTCATGTAGTTCTGACAGGGCTCACGCAAGCACACATTATCATCAAAGGGTAGTACCTGCAGAGAAAAAAAAACAGCAGTTAGAAGAGTGTGAGTGTCTGGCACCAACAACCATGCCATGTTCAAAGTCAATTTTATCATGTTTTTTCCACATTCTGATGCCCGGTTTCCACTTCAGCAAGTGAGCTCTGGAAATGAATGTACAATGTATGTTCTTTTACTGAGATAATTGTCTTGTTTTAACAACATAATTGTTTCGATAAGATAATATCTCATTATAATAAAATACTGATGTTATCATAATAACGTACTAAAACTTTCCTCCCAAATCATATTGACAGTGCTGAGATAAATTTTTGTAAGACTTGCTAGGAGTATGACTTTTTTTATTTTAATTACAATGATCTTGCTAACATTGACTATAGAGCAAATAATAGTCAATATATAGCATAAAAAATGCAGCTGCACTATCCTGCAACATTTGTTTGGAAAATGTGTTGATGCAAATTGCAAAATGCATCTGTATAATGACACACGCCCAAGGTAATGCAATTTGCAATGAAATTAAAGCCGCACATAAATAAATTAACAAAATGTCATTTAATCAGCTTTATAGTAGTGAAACATGAGTTCCGTAAAAATATCAGCCCTAAGCATAAAGCAAAGAACTGGGCACAAGATTAGCTGCTACTGCTTGCCCAAGTGTTGTTTGAAAGAAAGCACATCATAAATGGGAAATTTGTTGCTGGCATTATCTCAGATGTAAAACAAGATGTGTGGGAAGTCATTGGATTTCCAAGGAAAGACACTCGACAGCTGTGGGAAGAGTTGCTACAGCCTTCAGTCATGAGGGTGTGATGTGTTAATGGTTTGATTTTTTTTTTGGTTTGCAAATATGCCCTTGTCCCGAAATGGTACAGTACTTTCCATAACATGGATGTGTACAGTATATAATGTTTTACACAGACATTTTACCGTGGAACTGCATATATGTATCTATAGCAGGTAAAATTCGAAAATAAGCCTTATAAAACATCCAATTCATATTTGTTGGTTGGCTCAGTTTACAGACGGGTCAAAGACTTGATTCAGTTGGTTGTTTTAGTTGGTTAAAAATGTCATTGCATCCCACAACAAATACAATTCTCTCACGACTGATTGAGGGAGTTTATGTCATGCTCAATATAATGGATCTTACGCCAATAAATGACAAAAGCAATCACTGCCATTGTTTTTAAAAACACACACCCTATCATACTAATATTTTATACCTTACACACCAGACAACAGTAACTTGTGTTAAACATATCACTCTTTGTGTAATTGTTCATAGTTAAGTTTGCTAAATCTTCTTCTTCATCTTTCTGCCTTTTTCCCTGTCACCAGGGGTCACCACAGCGAGATACTCACATTAGGATCTGGCACATGTTTTACGCCGGATGCCCTTCCTGACGCAACCCTCACCCTTTCTGGCCTTTACGTTTGCTAAATATATTGCTAAAATGTCACAGACGTTAAATACTTGAGTTGCGATGATTGGGAAAACCTAGAATTTAAGAGTATTGGTTGGTTGAGTCAAGACTGAGATTTTTGGGATTATATTGTGGTGTGGATTATGAAAAGACTGACACATTTGGATTATGTGGATTATGTGGACTATAGTCAAGGCTAAGATTTTGGGATTACATGTTTTGAATTATACAGTGTTCCCTACTGATTCAAATCTGAGTGTTTATGATTATGAGGTGGTCTAGTTTGAGTCAAAACAGAGACTTGGAATTAATTAAATAAAAAAAATTATGGTTAAATTTAAAGGTAAGTTATTTCAGTACTCCAATAAAAACAGTGAAATGCATACATTATATAGATTCATTACAAACACTGTGATCTATTTCTAGTTTCTTTCTGTTACTGTTGATGATACAGACAATGAATACCCAAAATCATTATCTCTGAAAATTAGTATAATTAATACAAAACACCTGCAAAGGCTTCCTAAGTGCAGATGCAATGCAGATGAACTGAAGGCTGCTATTAAAGCAACATGGGCTTCCATAACACCTCAGCAGTGCCATAAGCTGATCTCCTCCATGCAATGCCGCACTGATGCAGTAATTTGTGCAAAAGAAGCCCCTACAACTTATTGAGTGCATTTACTGTACATACTTTTCAGTAGGCCAAAATATCTGCATAATTTTTTTTTCAGTCTGTTTTATATAATATTATAATTTTCAGAGATAATGGTTTTGGGTTTTTATTGTCTGTAAGCAATATTCATCAACATTACCAGAAATAAACACTACAAATAGATTTGTAATGAATCTATATAATGTATGCATTTCCCTGTTTGTATTGGAGTACTTAAATAAATTAATAATTATATTCGAATTTATTGAGATGCACCTGTGTCAAGACATTGAAATATGGGGTGGTCTATATTACTAATGTCTGTATTTGTGTATGTACTGTGTATACATTATATGTGATTTGTAAATTGTGTCAATTACCTGCATCTGAGTGAGCATGTTTAGCCTTGGTCTGTTCAGGTAGAGTTGCTCCTCCAACGCCTCTGAAGGAAAGAAGTGTCCTCCCGGCAGTGCTGCTGAAAAACTGACATTCAACACCCGCTCCGATTCAGCATCCGGCTGCACGTTGAACACAAACACGTCTGCTGAGGCGACTGACAAAACAGATGATACGCCTTCCAGGAAGTCGGTGAGAAGCGGAGACAGGAACTGCTCCTGGGATATGTTTTGAAGTCGTACAGTAACGCTACTGCTTAGCATATCCTCAGTGATGATCAAGACCCTCAGCTCACACTGAGCACTGATACTGTGAATGCCATCTGAAATGAAAAGAGGGGAAGAGGGCAAAAAGAGAACACAAAAAAAAAAATGAATGTCAATCTTCAGTTTCAGTAATCCCCAGAAAATACAAGCCTGAGTATGCGGAGCCTTAATAACACTATTAAATCTAATGTTTTTTGTTTTTAAAGATACATTGACAATGTTCCATTGATATTAATACATGTGTCCTTTTCTCTGCTATTCTCAGAGAATATGCAAAGTAGAAATCCCCCCTGGTTTACTGCAGTCAGCAACACTTTGGAATTTAGTTGGAACTGAGCTATCCATGCTGCTCTACCTACAGTATCTGTATGTTATTTTACAAACCTGATTTATTGATTGGTCAATTTATCGATTAATCGATTATCTTATTCTTGTGGGATTAAAAGAGACACTGAATCAATTTTTAAAGAAAAGAGTTATAAGGTTCTACAATATAGTACAGAAGCCTACAACTGATGTTTTCCCTCAGGAAAGGTTCTAAGTTTCATGTTAGTCTATTTTAAATTTAAGGTTCTTTTTAAATGTCAAAACCTAGTGGTGGGGACAAGATTTTATATTGAGTCTGAGTCAAAGCCAAGACTTTAAAGTGTAAACTCTGAATAAAGCCCAAAAAGTATAGAAGTAAGTAGTACAACATTTGGAAGGCTATATAGTATGGTAGTACTTAACATTCTCCAAGACAAACAAACTAAAATTTCCTAATGTTACCAGGATTCCAATTTAATGTGTAATTCATGTGAAGTTTTCATAGTTGTAATGACACAAGCTCTACCGATGCAGTGTATAAGGAGTATGCTGGACAAAAACACTTGGGCATTCATTTCAATACAAATTACACAAAGATCCAGAACCTCACCACGTAAAAACAACACAGCATTCATTCCTGTGAAGAGCAATTTGTGTCTCGAAGCCTATTTGCTCTCTGTGTGATAAAGAACACTTTTAATCCCACCACTATAAACGTCTAGGGAGGGAAAATGTGGGGGGAAACGATGGTGAAATGCATTTTAATTCCGCTAGATTTGTCTATTGCAGAAATCACTAAAAGTAAAGTGTTGTTCTTTTAATGGAACTAGACTGAGACAGAGAGAGCAACGAAGTTGGCGAAGCGTGGAGGAAAATTAAATGCTCGAAAGAAATGAAAGGGAATACGGCATGAAATAAAAATATGAAAGAAAAAAGAAGAAAAAGACAGAAGCGTGATGTGTGGCATGATTTCTTTTGTGTCTGGAATGTTACTGTGTACAATAATCCAGGAAAATGTGCAGATTGAGTCTCCATGTCTACAATATTTATATTGTATTATTATTTATATTGTATTATTATTGGCATTACATTTATTTATTATTTATGCTACTCAGGAAGACATTATTGACCTTCTGAACCACCCCAGTCAGCATTTAAATAATAATAATAATAATAATAATTGGTAAAAATCATTTATTGATCCCCATAAGGAAATTCTTTCTCTGAATTGAACCTAGCCAGGGGTGCACTTATAACCCCCCAGACAGTTTGATGTCCTACATTTGAAGTGCACAGGGAGTAATTGGTGGTTCGGTACCTTGTGCAACGGCACTTTAGCCTTAAATTGCGAGGAAGTGAGGATGGAACCAGTGAACTTTTGGTCCCAATCATTTTACTCTGTCCATATCCACTTCTCATAAAACTTAGAAAACTGTGTTTGTTAGTTGACTGAGCTTATAAACTTCAACAAATGCCTTTTAATAAGAATTTATTTAAATTAAACTTCACATCTACGCCAAACAATCAGTAGAATAGAAACAATTGGCAAGTGGTCTTGGATCAGTGATATCTTTACAAACAGTTCTCATATAAGGTGTTGATCTACACAGCAGAAGGTACCATTTACCGACTAAGGGTAGAAGGAGGGACTTTGGGGGACTTTGACCACAGACAGACAGACAAGAGCCTAGAAATGTTGTGCAAATGTCTGAACAACAGGCAATTTGTTTTTGTACCACAGTATCACAGGGGTACCAACATTGAAGGCAACAGCAAGACAGGTGCAGTTGATCCAAGAGACAAGCTTCAAACTACAGAGGCAAAGTTGTAGAGCTGCTGCAAAATATATCGGAAAACTTGGGTATACCCTGTGCAGTTTGTGTTCCAGCATCTGCAGCTAATTGAAAAGGCGGACCAATTCATTATTAGGCATGTGCATCTAATCCAGCGGCTGCATAGTGTATATTTTTGGTTCTTTCAGATGTTTTCTTAGGAATATGTTTTACAATTATAGACCTTCCACCATATAAAAGGTGAAATATCTGGACTTGCAGAAGGGCTCTTTGGCTGGTTCTGGCTTCTCAAAATATACCAACATGTATATTTTATGCACTTCCTGAAAATGAAAACCTAGTTATGGGCACAAAAGCACCAATATCACGTCTGGATCAAGAACAATACTGAGAGAAAGGTGGAGGAAAACGAATTGCTCAAAGGGAATGGTAGTAAATATGGCATAAAAGAAATAACAGTATGAAAGGAAAAAGCAGAAATTGCAGAGAGACAGAGAGAGAGAAAGAGAGAGAGAGAGAGAGAGAAAGAATGAAAGCATAAGTATGATGTGGGGGAGGGGAGATGTGGCAGCTGGTTTTATTACATGATTACGGGGACTGACTCCCTGTTGACCTCTCCCTCTCTCTCTCAAACACACATAACCACATCCCCCAAAATGATTGTAAAACAGCGTGCACACAATTGTGTTCCTCAGAATACTGGCTAATATAAACAAGGTAATGCGGCTAATTGTATAATACTATTAGACATGGAGATTAAATCTGGATTTTTTCCCTGATTACAGAGTAATATGCATAAAACCTGTGACATCACTCTACAATAATGGGTGTGTGGGTGTGTGTGTCTGCTTCCTGTCTAAATAACAAATTCTCCTACATGTTAGTTACCAGTGGACAAAAAGCAGGTTGCTTTCTGATTGCAGTTATTAGAGAGGATTAACACCAGTTATCTTTATTTACAGAGTCTTAATCACACCCGTGTTTTACACCTATCATCACTCCAGCATCACCATCAGCTGTGGGTACGTGCTATGTGCGAGGCTACCTCTCAGGTGGAGCCTGCCTCTCTCTCTCTCTCTCTCTCTATAATGCTATATTTTCTTATGAGTGCTTCCATTCACTATTTACTCTATGAAAATCTATCTACCTTTCTTTCTTTTCACAATCTCTTTCTCACTGTCTGTCATTTCTCACTCCCGCACACTCTCGAACTGGGATTAATGTTTAATAAACGTTAATGTAAAGTGTATTCTAGACTCTTTCAAACCACAGGGAGGAAATAAATCTGAGTCTGGGTTTGGTTATGTGTGCTCTATTTTAGTAGTCTTTACTCTCTCAGGAACAAAATATTTGAAGTGATGGGTCAGCGTGTGGATATATACACAGCGAGATGAAAAGGTGGCGATGAAATGATAAAAGATCTCGCCCTGTGAGTGAGAGAGTCAGATATATAGAGAGAAAGAATGATTATATTTAATACACTGAGACTTGATAGAGCAAAAAAAATATAATCGAATAAAATGTAGGCTAAGCCAGAAGAAACTGTATTGCCACACGCACACAAGCACAAAAGCATACGCACACACCCACACACACAAAAAAACACACACAAAGCATACACACCTGATTCCAAAAAATGGACAAAATACAAGCTGTAAAAAAATAGAATTCAGTGATGTGGAATTTTGACTAAAACACATCTCAAAAAAGTTGGGACAAGGCCATGTTTACCACTGTGAGACATCCCCTTTTCTCTTTACAACAGTCTGT
>JAOUQT010000028.1:6887088-6900297 GCA_025769995.1 Xyliphius kryptos | reverse complement strand
ATAGTGGCAAAATGTATCACTTTCACTAAACCTTGTGGACAGCCTTCCCAGAAAAGTTGAAGCTGTTCTAGCTGCAAAGGGTGGACCGACGTCATATTGAACCCTATGGATTAGCTCCTATGCGAGTGAAGGCAGGTAAGCGAATACTTTTTGAAATATAGTGTAGCTTGCTGGATTTGATGTGGTTCAATAACATCTTTCCTGTTCTGGTCATCTTGTTGACCTGATCAGTGGTCATAGTATTTAATTAAAGCGGGAGTTCAGACAAGTTTTGATTGCAAAACAAAGCAGCAAACTTTCGACACAAAACACATAAGTAATGATCACACTTCAGAGAAAGTTTTCAGCCCGGGACTCAATTCCTCACCGAAGCCTATAAATAAATTTCTCTCTCACCTGTGGACGCCCCCAGTGCCAGAGCCTTGGCGATGTGGCCAACATTCTGAATGCCACCGTCTGCAATGACCGGCACACCGAAGCGCCGCGCATACTCAGACACCTTATACACGGCTGTAGCCTGTGGTCTGCCACATGCTAGCACTGCCAGATAGAAAAATCAAGAAGTAGTTAGTATAATCTCTCACACAATGAAGTCATACAACTGCACACAGTCAGATATACATGCATACAAAAAAAAAAAAAAAAAAACTTCTCATGACCTCCTTCCCAGCATGCACTCTGTCTTTAGTCCAGATTAATCACTCACTCACTAATGATTAATCTGATGTATGCAGACTGATTTGGGTGAAGCAGGCATGGTTTGATGATGAGGAATACAAAACATTAGGATATAATCTCTTCAGGCATTTGTGTGTATATTGGGGAGAGAAATCTATAGATGATTTAATGCGTTAACAGTTTGTTGTTCAGTTAAAAAACAACATGGAGGGGGAAAATCAGAATTGTATGGCATGGCAGTTTACAAGATTTCTTCTGAGACTTGATATTCATTAGGAGGTTGATCATCTGTATAATGTTTATATATACATATATAAATACATATAACAATACAAATATATCCATCAAAAGCTGTGAAAAACATGATACAAATCAGATTATTTACACCATACACTCACCAACCACTTTATTAGGAACAACTGTTTAGATGCTTGTTAGGGCAAATATCTAAAATCAATGTAGTGGTGGTCAAGACAACTTGCTGAAATGCAAATTGAGCATCAGAATGGGGAAAAAATGTGATTTATAGGACATTGACCGACATGATTGCTGGTACCAGACGGGCTAGTCAGAGACGGGCTAGTCAGAGTATTTCAAAAACTCCTGATCTACTGGGATTTTCACTCAAACTCAATGGTAAAACAAATATCCATTGAGTGGCAATTAATGTAAATGTTAATGTGAAGTTGGAGGAGAATGGGCAGACTGCTTCGAGAGGACATAAAGGCAACAGTATCACTCATTACAATATAACCACCCGTTGCAACCCAGAATGCAGAATACCATCTCTGTTGAAAGTATGCCAAGAAGAATTAAAGATCATACATTTTTGCTAATTACAGTACACATACATTGAGGAGCAGACTCCACAATGTGGTGAGCATATCCATATGCATGTCGACCCATGCCTATTACAGCTGCTCCGCCAGAAAAATCACAAAAGGCTGCATGACATTCAGCTGTTGGTTTTTTGACTGTTCTTCCACTCTTGGTACACTCGTAATACTGTGGAACAGGAAGACCACAAGTGTAGTTGTTACGGAAACACTGACACCAAACTTCTGGCCTCCAACTATCTCTCAGTGGTCCAAGTCACTCAAGTTGTTCCATTTATCATTCGCTGGTAAAAGTTGCATTATTCCCATATGAGAACCGATTGAGACATAACACTGATTATCTAAAACTAGATGAAGTTGTATAGAAACACAACACTGCGTTTAAAGTTCTCGGCTTTTCAATTTTATTGAATTTTCATCAGCTTTAACAGAATATTTTCCTTCAAAAAAAATGAGGGGCATAACATGCATAAAAGCTAAGTGTCAAAGTTCTGCTCAAACACAGAAAGAAGTGTGGATTAAAAAGAAAACAGTTAAAATGGTGAACAAATGAGAGAAGAGTAATGCTAAAACAATTCTGTTAGATCAGTGTGTTAGACGGGCTGGCTAGGCTCTGATCTGGGCAAACTACGCAAATTGTGTGATTTTTATTTTAAACCCACAATTCATCTTGTACAAAAAACTGCTCCTGAAATTTTGGGGGAGACAGAGAGTTTGCCACCGACAAGGTTAGTCAAATAACAGCAGTGGTTTCACATTCCAGTCCGAGAGATGGGACTGAAGCCTGACACCTCTGCAGTATAACAAGCATCCAAAACCCCAAAAACCCAAACACGGCAGTAAGTACTACTACTGATGCAGAGCCGTTAGCCAATCAGTACAGCGGGCTGTGAAAGGTAGGCGGGCAGGAAGGGTAGCATTGAGCCAATGGGAGCCCTGGAGGCAGGAATGGGACAGACTTACTGCAGAATCCCGTTACAGTGGCTGGGGCTTTGGGGCTGTGGAGCTTTATTTCAGGAGGAATAGTAAGAGGAGCTACAGAGAGATTAAACACAGAGAGCGGAAATGAAAGACATGAACCTCGAACTGGGGAATACAGAGTTAAAAATCAGGAAAAAATGAATGAATAAAAGGCAGATGGACGACTGGTGGAGGAAAAGAAATGCAACAGATGGAGACGTGGGATGGAAATCAAAGCCCAGAAAAAATGAAGCATAAACAGGGACAAAAATCTATGTTCTCTAGAAAGTTAGGCGGGTTTTCTTTTGTTTTTGAAAATTATTTCATCCTGACTTTCATAAACCTTTTTATTTGGTATTTACGCTTTGCTAATGTTATATTCTCTGTTTCTAGTTAAATGTAACTATAGCACACACCTCTCAATGCTATCTGGGAAGGGGATGCAGAGGTCAAGACAATGTGCTACATGATATTCTAGTGTGGTTCATATTATTACACTACATGTGTTGACACTATTTAAGCTAGCACAGGTTTCCAGGCAACTAAAGGCAGCCTGGGACTGGACCAAACCTGTCATCTTTTACCGAGCTAATGAAATAGTCTACTCTATACACATTGTCCTCAATACACAATAAAATAATGAGACATCTGAAGCGATAATGTGTAAAACAGATTAGTCCCTTACTAAATTTATATATGTAGCGACATTATACAATGTTCGACTATGACACTGGATAAATGTTAATACTTTGTCAATGTAACAGATTCAAATAATGTAATATCACAGTGGTTTGAATGTCCACAAATTGTGCTTATTATATTGCCCAGTAGATGTCAGTATCGAGACTGTCTTGCCAAATTATATTCAACACCAGATGCCCATCCCTCTTTTATTAATCCTTATTAATAATAATGTATTATTTTTAATTAAAGTTAAAGTAAAGGCCAGTACTGTCCTCCTTGCATTGTCTCCCCATTAGCTATAGGGTCCAATTTAAAGTTTTATTGTTTGTTTTTAGGGCTCTTCATGCTATGGCTCCACTGTACATAAGTGATATTTTATGTCCTTACATCGCACAAAGGACACTTCGGTCTGCCAACAAATCAGTGCTAACTGTTCCACAGTCTCATTTAAAACTGTGCTTTTACTGTGCCTGCTCCCAGGTTGTGAAACTCATTACCTCTGGACATTAGGTCGTCATCATCCATTGAACAATTCAAAACACACCTTAAAATCTTAAAACCTTTCTCCTTTGCCTATGAGGGTGGTTCAGCTAGTGATTGTTTTCCATTTATTACTTTTAAATTTCCTATTTTAATATTTCTACTTTTATACTGTTGATCTGAACCTTACAATTATTGTTGTTTATTAAATCTGCTGTACAGCAGTTTGGTCAGTCTCGGCTTTTAAATGTGCTTTATAAATAAAATTAATTTATAAACCAAACAATTCCTTTTTATTTTGTTGTGTTTCCTTTTACACTGCACTGCCACTTTAGTTAATGTTCCATAACTAATTCAGACAGTTTTAGGCAGTCTCTGGTGCCAGTGCCTGGTTTATTTATTTTATATATATTTTTAATATAAAGAAACAATAAAGCCTCTATAATTCTGACCTATTGTTTGAGCAACAGCTGACTGACTGTGCCTAAAATTCTATTATGTACCTAGTAGTATGGATCTGATTATTAAATAGTAAATATTCAGAGGAAATTAATATTAATAGATTCAAATAAAACGTCTATTGACATACAGAATCTGTATGGTTTATGATTGCAGTTTCACGGGCTGGGATTGACTGAGGAGAAAGCAGTGATGTGTGTGATTGGCTAATGGAAAAGCAGTGATGTGTGATTGGCTGATGGGAAAGCAGTGATCTGTGCGATTGCTAGACCCACCTTCCTGTGTGATGCATATGGAGCCACTGCCCATGCCCACTCTCAAAGCATCCACACCGGCATCGATCAGATTCTTTGTCTGTGCTGCTGTTACCACTGTGAGAGCAAGTGAGTGTTTGAGAAAGAGAGAGAGAGAGGTTGTGAGGAAATGACAGTCTTGGTTTACAATGCACCAAGTGATTGAGACAACTAATGCTGTAAAAAATGCTAAATAACATGTGCATAAAGCCCTGGCGCATTTGTCACCTCTGGTGGTTACCCTCTGCTAATATATGCATATTATGAATTCAGAATCTTCAGTAAACCATGCTTAATTCAAAACAGTAGGCAAATATTTGCATTAATTAAATAGGGATCACAATGTATTTACTGATGTCATGTGCATTTTCATTTCCAGAAACGGAAAAATGTGACAATTTGATAATTGACTTAAAACATGTTTTACAGACAAATTTCTTCAAGCAAATCAAGAAACAATCACGCACATTTAGCAATGGTTTATGTAAGTGGCCCTTAGACACCTAGATATTCCCTGAACATTTCCATTACGTTATTAACTGAAGATTCTTAAAATCAGGAACCGTGTTTCTCATGACGTTTGGCATAAAGCGGTAAATCATCATTGTTTTATTAGGACAAGTCTTTGTCGGATGCCCTTTTTATGCTCATTCTTGATGGCCTCACCCAATACTCAACTGCTAATTGTAGAAGAGTGTTGTTCTTTTGTATATAGTTTTATTATTTATTTTAGTGTGTTGCAGATGGCAATTTCAGTTTTTAAACCCCGAAAGGCACTTTTATAATTGTTCATTTGCTCTTGAAATTTAAATAAAAGTTCAAGCAATCTACCACATTACAATTAGGATTTTTAGGAAGCGTTTAAAACTTAAAATAATCAAAGCATTTGTGGAATATTCAATGCATTCAAAGTCTCATTTTAACTGCAGTTTGAGTAAAGTGAACATTTCTCAATATGAAATCTTGAGTCTAATCCTATCATCCTATCACAGACACTAAACTGACAGCTCACCATGAAGTCTACAAATTTTCTTTCAATTGCACAATTTATTTATTGGGTTTAACGCCATTACAAGCTACATAAGACATTAATTAACTGCTGGAAATACTGGCTTACTGTGAAGAGGAATGCAGCACATAGTCTCGGAAGTAGGTAAATTAGAACAGAATTGCGTGCACGTGTACAGAGTGTGTGCAAATTCATGACACGTACCATTGCCTCCTATCACCTGCAGGTTGGGGTATTTCTCTTTGATATACTTGATCATGTTGATCTGGAAAATGGAGTTTCCCTGGGAAGAGTCCTTCAAAGATATAAAAAAACAGCATTGAGGAAAAAAAGATTACTTAAAAAGATATATTTAAATAAAAGTGTACATGGACATTCACCAATATGACCACATCCACACCAGCCTGCACAAGCAGATCAAGTCTGTATCTGTCGTCATTGTGGGTTCCTATGGCAGCACCACACAGCAGCTGTTTGCGTGTGTCTTTAGAGGCCAGAGGGAAATCTCTGTTCTTCTTTAGGTCTGTGCGAGCGATGATGGCCACGAGACAGCCCTCCTCATTCACAATGGGCAGCTTACCTTAGGGGGAACACACAATAAAGTCAATCATAGTTATGATTTTGAGGAATATATATATACACACACACACATACACATCACAACATAAACATACATAATTATTTGTATAATTTGTAACTATATGCTACATGCAGGTTTTGTTCTACAGATGCTGGTCATAAAATTAGAATATGATGAAAAAGTTGATTTATGTCTATAATTCTATTCAAAAAGTGAAACTTGTATATTATACACATTAATCACACACAGACTAATATATTCCAAGTGTTTATTTCTTTAAATTTGATGATTATAACTGACAACTAATAAAAAACCCAAATTCAGTATCTAAATTAGAATAATACTTTAGACCAATACAAATAAAAAGATTTTTTAGAAATGCTGGCCAACTGAAAAATATGAACATGAAATGTATCAGCATGTAGAAAACTCAATACTTAGTTAAGGCTCCTTTTGCCCAAATTACTGCAGCAATGTGGCAAGTCGATCAGTCTGTGGCACTGCTAAGGTGTTATGGACGCCAAGGTTGTGCCAATAGTGGCCTTCAGCTGTTCTGCATTGTTGGGTTTGGTGTGTCTCATCTTTACAGTACTCCATAGATTTTCTATAGTGTTAAGGTCAGTTGTGTTTGCTGGACAATTAAGAACAGGGATACCATGGTCAATACACCCGGTACTGCACTGTATGCAGCTGGAGTGCTTCAAAAACCACCGTGCACAGACATATTCCTTATGTTAAGCCACTCTTGAACAAAAGACATCTTCAGAAGCATCTAAAGACAAAAGAGATTGGGCTGCTACTGAATGGTCCAAAGTTAAGCTCCCTGATGAAAGTAAATTTTGTGTTTCCTTTAGAAATCAAGGTCCCAGATTCTAGATGAAGATAGGACAGTCACAGAATCCATGTCTCTTTAGGGAGGCATGTCATCTGCTGGCGTTGGTCCACTGCGTTTTCTGAGGTCCAAGGTCAAACGCAGCTATCTACCAGCTGTTTCGTTGCTGCTGACCAACTTTTTGGAGTCCCAACTAATAATAATAATTGATACTTTATTGATCCCCGTAGGGAAATTCTCTCTGCATCTAACCCATCCAGGGCTAAACACCTGGAGCAGTGTGCTGCACTTTACTGAGGTGCACGGGGAGCAGTTGGGGATTGGGTGCCTTGCTCAACGGCACTTCAGCCATGGCTTGCCTAGAGTGGGGTTCGAACCAGCGATCTCTTGGTCCCCAGCCCTTTTACCCTATCCATTAAGCCACAGCTGACACTAAATTAAATTTTGAGTGCTGTACATGCTGATATGTTTCATGTTCATATTTCTCAGTTGGCCAGTATTTCTAAAAATA
Organism: Xyliphius kryptos; assembly: GCA_025769995.1. Classification (NCBI taxonomy): domain Eukaryota; kingdom Metazoa; phylum Chordata; class Actinopteri; order Siluriformes; family Aspredinidae; genus Xyliphius; species Xyliphius kryptos. The sequence continues at coordinate 6,892,975 of JAOUQT010000028.1, read as the reverse complement.
AAATGAATTTAGGTTTTTATTAGTCGTAGGTTATAATCATTAAATAAAAAATTAAACACTTAAAATATATCAGTCTGTGTGTAAAGCATGCGTATAATATACAAGTTTCACCTTTTCAATGTAATTATGGAAATAAATCAACTTTTTCATGATATTCTAATTTTATAACCAGCGCCTGTACAGCCCTGATCCTGCTGTTGAGTTATTTTCATGGCAATCAGGATATATTCATGGTTTCATTAATGAATTATTATTTTCGGCTTTAGTAAATTTTGTAATTTTTTCTTTTTCTTTTGGCTTTTCCCTGACGCAACCGGGGTTAGGACCAGACTATTTAGCAACTCAAATTTGCCTATTATTATGTTTGCCCCAGCAAACATGGAGGGAACAATCATACCACACACTGAAATTTCCCGGGATGGTGGACAGTACAACTGCATAAAATCTATGATACCGGATATACAGGTTATGAATGTTTTTGGGTAAACAAATAGTTCATCCCACAAAAGAGCTGAAGTTTAATAAGAATAACATAAAACAAGTTATTTCTTTTCACACATCTTAATTATATACGCACTGTATATATGCAAGATGTAATTAAATAAACAGTTGTTTTGTTTTCACGGCTAGTCACAGTGTGATTAGTACAGATCAATAAAGTCTGTATATCTCTGCGTAAAAGCTATAAATATATGTAGTATCATAAAAAAATAAAGAAAGAAAAAGTAAAAATAAAACAAAAAAGTATTTAAAAGATGTAGAAGTTTAAAAGATTATACTGTAGCTTTACCTTTTTTACTTCTCTGGAGGATTTCATTAGCTTCCTTTAGCGTGATACCAGCAGGAGCTACGACAAGATCCTCTATCTTGGTCATCACCTACAGACATTAAAACAGAAAACCGTGTGTACTTTAAATCAAAAATTAATTTTTCAATTAAAAAAAACCCTCAACAAAGGATTGTTCAAACATTTATATGGACCTTTGTTAGAATTTTGCTCCTCCTACCTCACTGAGGGGAAGGTCGTGCTCCTCCTCTTTCAGGAAGTCGATGTCTCGAGATGAAATGATACCCACAAGGCGGCCACCCATCTCTCCATTATCAGTGATGGGAATGCCGCAGAAGCCATGACGTGCTTTAGCCTGAAATACATCCCTCACGTGCTCGTTGGGGCTCATCACGACGGGATCTGTAATGAAACCCTGCTCGTATCTCTGAGAGATGTGGCCGAGCCAAAGGGGAGAATGGGGAACGGGGAGAAGCGAGCAAGATTAGGCAGCAGGTTAGCAATAAAGCAGCAGATTAAGAACGATCAAAGAGAGTAAAAGATTAACATGAGTAACAAAGTAAAAGAAGTAGAAGACTATTGAATAGATAGGGCTGAAGGATATTCTTGCCTCTTTCTATAGCAGTGTAGTCACTGAAACCTTTTCACATTGCATGGGATTCCGTTCAAACTTTTTGGAAATATAAAGCACCCCACAGTTTGTGTCCTAGGTTATTTAACTAAGCTCACCCAGCATATGCCTCTCCAAAACCTATTCCCACATGCACGGTAATTATGAAATGTTCCCAAATTTACCTGGAGGACCCGTATGTGTGAAAGCGACCACCCGAAAAGTTTGTCCCGGAACCTAGCAATCCTAGTCAATGCTTTGAGTAAAGTACTAGTCAGCACGTGTGTGTCTCAGCAATAAATCTACTAGGAGAATCACAGTAGACCAGTTGATGTATATATCGGGTATATGTGTAATTCTATTCTATAAACTTTATTTATATAGTGCTTTATACGGTGGCAACAAGCAGCTTTATAGAAATGTAATACAGAATATACTCAAGATTATATAACAAGTATATACTGCTCGTCATTTTTTATCCCTAATGAGAAAGCCAGACCATGACATACAATGTGATTACCCCGAATATAAAAAAGGATTAAAAATGGATTGCCATTTCAACTCGGTAATCTCTTCTGGAATAATATTGCCGGTAAAATTCACAGGAAATATTGATTGTTCCATCAAGAGAGATGCTTTGATTTGTGTGCCATTTATTCTGGTCACCTGATCAAGTCTGCTAATAATTATGTTATAATAACAGTCTAAAAAACACAAGAAAATGGAAAAAAGAAATCACTCATTCATTATTTATAAAGTTTAACGTGACTTAGTTGCATGTACAAGTGCTCACATGGTTTAATCTCGCACCGATCAAAGATACTCAGTAATTACTAACTTCCCATCAGTGACCCCAGAGGGTTAAAATAGATATAAGAATATTTTTCAGGCGTAGAATGTAATTCAGCCATGATAATAATGCGAATGGACCAGTCATGTCCAGTAATATATACAAAGGAGTATATTCCTTTGCTCTCGCAGACATTAAACAAAACTCCTACTTCCGCAGCAGACATTTTGTGCCATTGCATGCGTAGTGCACGCACCGCCAAGACACAGCCCTTAACATTTCCTCTGTAGTGTGAACGCGCCCACACTGAACATCTCAGACATGATCGTTACATGTATGAAAGAGCAAGTCCACTAAATCTCTGAAACCAATGTTGCAGAACTGTCTCTACGTTTAAGTAAAAAGAGGCACTAGACTTGCCACTACTAGCGGAAAATCATTGTGTTTCTGCCCTGACCCCTGGAAATTGCGTCCCTCTTTAAAAACTCTTTTAAAGTGAGTCTCAATATAAAACGCTGTGCATGCATCGCTTCCTGACTGAAACAAAAGCATTTTCCTTGTCCTGACGAGTGGACAAAATTAGGAGAGAAAGTCAGTTCAAGACGACAAATATTGTCAGATCACTTCATAACCCTATACTACTAAACAGTTTTGTTTATTATAAAAGGCCTAATTCAAGCTGCTGGGCAATACCCTTAAACCCTCAGTGCTCCAGGGGTGCCATAACCTAGCTGACCACATCTCTGCACCTGTGACAAAGGGTTCATATACAGTACAAGGAATAAATCAAAAGTATCCACCCTCTGGATAAAGAATTTAGTTTAATCAACTTTCAGAAAACGGTAATACATCATTTTTCAATATCCATCCGTCAAGAAGCTTTCATATTTCCTTATTTACACACTCATGTACAGTTCTACCATAACCAGAGCGCCAATCATTTTTAAATCACTCCCACTGTAGACTACACCCAATCTTTTGCTCATTACTAGCAGGATAATTAGCCATCATGCAAATGTAAGTATTACGGGCAATATATTTTGTGTAAAATGTAAAAAAATCTTCTATGTCACAAGCTATACAGTATATATACTGATGACATTACCTTCTAGTTAATCAAGTGACAGCTTATTTGTCATGGATTAGCATCGGCAACATGTCCCGTTACATCGTCCCATTACCCATCCCTCGATTCAGAGCCAAAAGATGCATAAAGCACAAAGCCACAGCTGGTATTGAGCAGGTAACATAGGGGGAGAGCTTTACCTTAACTTTTCGCACTTCGTTGGCCTGGAATTCTGGCGTACAGTTGTGGTGGATGAAGCCGATTCCGCCGGTGAGCTAAACGCCACAGAACATACATTTTACACTTAACACAATACTGTTCAAGTACAAAATAGTGAGTACCAAATGATATCTTTCACTGTCTTATACAGTATAATATAACTGATATTATAAGCAGAAGTGCTTGTTTCGCTTACAGCCATAGCGATGGCCATCTGCGACTCAGAGACAGTGTCCATGGGAGAGGACACCAGTGGAGTCTTCAGAGTAATCTTTTTAGTCAAGGCTGATGTCAGGTCCTACAGGGAGGCACATTTTCATGACGCATGTTGATATTTTCAAAATGGTGCAACAAAAAGCTGTTCTATCTGTAGTACAAATGGATAACATGGTCTTTGAAGCACATTACTTTGTTGTCCTTATGAAATATAACTACAGGAAGATTTACTAGAAGGAGGCCCGTAAGATTTTGTAAGCAAACTGCACAAACATTACATTTCTTACATAAAAAAAAAAAAACCCACATGCACAATTTCACATCAGTTTCTTTAGGATATTCTTGTTTGGTTTCCTGATTATTTAGACTAGATAATGTTTAGTGATAAGTCTTAAAACACTTTTGTAAGTTGCGCTGGACAAGGACGCCTGTTAAATAATGTATATGTTTTTCTGTAGTGTAAAGGAGACACCCCAATCCCATTCGGTGAAGTGTTTAGCTCCCTTTGTTCTGCTAATAACACGACCCCACTAAAGATTTTACTTGATTTGATCATCAACATGTTACGTATAAAACAACTCCGTATGCTCTGCAGTATATTTTGGTGAATTGTATTGTAAATGGATAACTGATCTTATTTATTCGACTTCTTCGGCTCTTCATTTTGAAAGCAGTCATAGGCTTGCAGTTATAGAACCAGCCTTGCGACCGTAAGGTCCCTCGTTCCACCAAGTCGAATACAGCTGAACTGCTTTTGGGCAAGGTACCTAACCCCCTAATTGCTCCCCGGGCGTTGTGGAGGCTGCTCACTACTCTAGGCACACGTGCTTACTTCACATGTGTTTCACGGATGGGTTAAATGAGAAGAAACAATTACACTGTGTGTAAGCCTAATGGCGAATGGATCACTTTCACTTTATATTATCATTATCTACAACATTTTATTACTGTTATTATTTTCTATCTATTGCACACAGTTTAGTTACATTCTATTTTGCAACAATCTGTGATGTGTAACCATATTCTGTATAAACCAGTACATGTGCAGTGACACACATTCATACATACACTAAATTGCCAAAAGTATTCGATCACCTGCCTTGATTCACATAACCCTTTCTGACAGAAAAAAATCCTTAAGCAAGATGAATGTGTATTAAGTGAAGATTTACAGAATTATACAAGAACATTCCGGACCTCATTCAAGTCATTCAAATCTCCCAGTATAATGTCTGATGTCCTAGATCCTAAGAACTATCCTCTGGCTAGTTAGGAATACACACAGATTTTACTTACTACTTGCTCAGCTGTGAAGTCAATATAGCCTGGAAGAATCAGGAAGTCACTGTTCAAGAATAGAATAGAAAAGGAATTGGTACGAGTCAGCTAATTACACTACATTCCATATTCAAGCTTCAAGTCGTTGTACAATCACATTCCTCTGGGTAACAATCTAGTCTTATACACATACAAATACAGTACTGTGCAAAAGTCTTAGGCACCTTTTAGTACTAAATTTGTTAGAGATGATTAAGTATTAATTCACCAACAAAAATACATAGTAAAGAGCACAATGCATTCCATAACAAAAAAAAAAAACAAAAAAACATTATAGTTATGCTAGTTAATGTCTGAATTAGATTAGTCAGTTAAAGTGAGACAGTAAAAATCTCCAGATGATGGCTTAGCTGCTCTGAACTTTCTAAATCTACTTGTAAAAGTGCACAAATTGTACTTGGACCACCGTTTAAATAAAAACAACACACCAGACAGTGACTTTCTTCTATTATGTTCTTTTTACAGCAACATCTATAGTTTTCTTATACACTGTCATTAGTATAGAAGGCATCACTGCTTTACAGCACGTCTTTGCATGTGTCTAAACCGTTTTCACACATAGTACTATACAGTAACAATCTGGTAAGTTTTATTGAGTGCCTTCGAGTATCTGGCACAAATCTTCTGGAGACTTTGACTGTCACACTTGCCGCTTTTTGTTTTGAAACTCAGCAGTCCTTTTTTTCCCCCCTGAAAAAGAGTGTGTAATTATGTTGCATTCTTTACCGACATCCATGCATCATTTTATGTTAGAAAAGTAATGTTTTATAAATCTAATACAGAGGGGGTTAGACAATGAAACTGAAACACCTGTCATTTTAGTGTGGGAGGTTTCATGGCTAAATTGGACAAACCTGGTGG
>JAOUQT010000028.1:6822074-6836549 GCA_025769995.1 Xyliphius kryptos | reverse complement strand
ATTTGGATGGGAGAGCAAATACTTTTGGAAATATAGTGTATCTTCATGAGCATAATATCACAAGACAATGACCCTGAGTCACCTACATGTAATGTTGCTATAGCAAACAGTTTATGGCAGGAAACAAATAATCATACAGAGCTGTTCTGTATAAAGGAACAGACTAATCAACAATGAATGAAAATGATTAGTTACTAAGTTACTACTGCACAAGGGGGTCACACCATATTCTGAATGTAAAGGTTCACTTAATTTTGCCATTCAAATATATTTTTCCACAATAAATAAAAAAGTATAAATGTTTTAGTCCATTTGTTTGAACTAGATCACTTTATCTACATTTAGGACTTGTATGACAGATGTTTAATTCAAATTCATGTAGAAATACAGAACATTTTCAGTGGCTTCATGTACCACTTTGTGGTACCAGTCTGAATCCAAATAAAGACTTCATAAGGCATTATTGAAATTAAATTGTTCTATTTAAAAACATTTATTGTCTCATTATTGGTCATCATGTGATGTCATCCTCATAACGCCTTCTATAATATGCATGTATACAGGTCACTGGTTTAACAAATATTATACGAGAGTTTTGTTATATACTATATAAGACTGAAGTGTTTCAGTGATTAAACGTACAATGTCGAATAATAACACTTCAGACAAACAAGACCTCAACAAATAGACCTTTGAACTCTGATTTGTGTTGGGATTGGTCAGGATTTAGTTTGAGTGGTTGGTGTTAAAAACAGGGCAACTTTTTGAATATCACACTTAACAGTCAGATTTTGCTAAATTACCTGCGCAGAAAACTCTGCTGTGTGTCGAATCTCCTGACTGCTTTCCATTTCCTCACCATCGTTTACATCAGTTGGATTTCTGACCTCCTTTTCTTCTGCTCTTCCCCACCCATCAGTGAGTTGCATGAGTGAAATGTTGGCAATCTCCATATATGGACTGTCTTTGGTTATTTGCTGTGTGTGTGGTGTGTGTTCGTCTGTATTCGTGGGGCCATCTTCACAGGCGTTTGTGTGAGGTGATGGGTTTGTATGCAAGTGTCCGCATGCAAGGGCCAGGTTGTGGGGCGGGAATGTGTGAGTCTCAAGTGTTACTTCCTGTTTGTTTTGCTCCAGAAAAACCACACCATCCCGACAATTCTGCACCTGAGATGAGGAGACACTAGTAGCTGTCCAACTGCAGCCCTCTGGGGAGTCAGCGATGTCTGTTCCATCTGTCTGCTGCACATTGTGGCCAATCCCAGAGGAGTGGCTCATCCCTCAACCTGCTAGAGAAAAAAAATGTTATCAGAGCACTGGCATCATTAACTCCATCTCTCTATCTCCTGTGTCTGTTTACTTTTGCACATCCACTTTATCATTGCATCTTCTTTGGTAGGATGCTCGGAACAAATGTTTGAAAACAATTCTTATCGCATTTATGTGCACCGCAAGAAACGTAAAACAAGAAAAGGTTTTCTCTTTGTTAAGCTGCCAGTTTAGAAAGTACATCTGAGTCTATAGACTCTAGGATTTGTCCAACATATTAGCTACCACCTTTTATTAATATTTACTAAAGGAAAGCGTCAAAAGAGTAGAATGAGCAGATTATATCTGACAATTATCATCATAGAATTAATAGAAAATGATTCTGTGGGGAAGTCACTGTTATGAGTATATAACATCCAGACTGCATTTCTAGTTTTATGTTTTAGTAGTGTCTTGGTAAAGGAGCAAAGAAATCAGTTTTTTCTGATTCTGGCTAACAAAAAAAATCTACAATTTGTGAAATTATTAACCTATTAGCAGGAGAAAAGAAAATGTGGATGATTGCTATCAAAAAAGAAATTAAAACAAAGCAGACAAAGGCAGAAAACACAAACATATTTCTATTATTTTTTTCTCAGATGTAAATTGGTAAAAAGTTTACTCCCAAATGTTTTCAAAAGGGACACAACTGGACAGGTTATATGGCCTACCCATCTAAATGCAATCTGCTGTTTGATAGTTACAAAGATGGCTTTTCAGTTAAAATTTTTCCTGCCTATATTCAGGCAACTTATCTTCTGCATTTCCAGAGTCCACTTAGTGTACTTACACAATGTAGACTAGTGCAAAACACAGATATTTTTAACAAATCACAGAGCAAATATTAGAAGTGTGTTCAGAAAATACAGTAGTAAAGCTACAAAAACAGAAATGATTGCTGTAAATCATTGGAGATTATGCACTTATCTTATCAATTGTACAAAACCCATAGTTTATATAGACATAACTAATTAAAAATAAAAGACATAACCTACTATTGTAATTGTACAGAGATCTATGAAACAATAATAAATAAAGAACTAAAAAAGTTAGTAGGTGCATTGCTCAGTCCAGATCTGACTGTAGTGCACATGTTGAAAGCAGTATATTGTACATTTTATAAAAGGTAGTTTGCATATTAAGTTTACTTTTAATAGGCCATGGATTTTTTTTTTATTTAATCTGAAATATAACCTGTGCCTCTAGTCTAAACATAAAGCTTAAAATGCAACAGATGTGTAGTACTGTATTACAGACACCTGATGGTTATCAAAGATTAAACAACACTTGGAAAGAGGGAAGGTTGTCAGTGGGTTGAATTCTGCACCCTCACTTCTAGATGCCAATAAATCCTACACATTGCATCTTTAAAGTGATAAATATCTCAGCAAGGTCCACACAGGCACACCCACATGTCAGTGTATTTCCTGTTACTGGTCTACAAAAGGTTCATGATGTATAGAGTTAGCAATGTTGATGCACTTCGTATCACTGAATGACACAGCACTATTAGTGCCATAGCTATAATAAGTTCAATGCAATGAATCCTGGATCACATTGCAGATTTATAGTTTCATAATAGGAAGATATATCTAATATCATCAACAACTGTCAAATACAATTTGGCAAATATTTATCCTGAAAAGGCCCATTCTACTGTAATTCACTAAATCAAGTCTTCTTTTGGCTAGATTGAGGAACTGAAATCATATGACGACATTAGCCAGCTAGCTACCATTAAAATTATAATTCAATATAAAACACACATTATCTCCCAAAGGGCAAACACAAATATTATTAGAACTCACTTAGAGATAAGTATTGGTAGAGAAACTATTTCAGATATTCAGTCTGAATCTAACTTACGCTTCAAGGCTGACGAATGAAAGCAGTGACGGCTACGGTGACTGTTAGCTAGCGTTCACTAACCGGGACTGGAGCTTCCTCCTCTCGCCAATTTAATGAGATGACCAGCGGCTATTGTACTTTTTTTGGCTGACATATTTAACTCGTAACTACCTGGACATTGTAAAATACAGGCAAAGCGTTGACAGACAAAGCATATAAATATTTACCTCTTCAGTTTTTTCCGGAAGATGAAGGTTGCCAGGAAACTGAGTCCGTTATAAATTTCCGTCGTGTAGAACACGCAGAATGAAATATTGGTTCCGTTTTAATCACTTTGATGGAAACGACATATTCGTTATTATTAGGTTGTAATGAACTGTTTTCATATACCAGTTATGTTTTCTGGGCGTATAATATATTTCGTTTTCAACGTCACTTAAAATATGAAACCAGAAAAACAATGAATTCGTAAAAATTGGCTCATAATGAAATTATATATATAATGTTGTCTATCTATCTATCTAATTTTATTCAGACAATTCATGGTGGATCAGAATCTTGTCCAAGGGGAAAAGCATTGCGTACTGGAATTTTGTGAAAAGTACAAAGCTGGAGAACATAGAGAGCTTTCAGTGAGAGAAAAAAAAATGATCTTAGAATCCGGGCGTCCTCAAAACCAACTGTTGCATTGCCATGCATCAAACCCAGGGTTGGCAGGTGTCCCGGTTCTCCCGGTTCTCCCGGGACTGATGCCGAATTTAAATAGTGTGTCCAGGAAATAATGTTCCGTTTTTTAAATAAAACCACCCACACCCTCTCATAAGAACCGAAAACCGTTAGCCGACACTAATCCCACCCCGCGAAGGAAGCGAACACCGTTAGAAAACCTCCTTTTGCAAAAAGAGATTACCACAGAGAATATCCTCCACCAGATATCAGACTTGTAGTATCATCATTTGGCCAAAGATGGCGACAAGCACTTAGGCTAGCCTAGACGTCATCACTAAAACCCTGTGTGCTAAATTACGGTGTTTCTACCTGCACTAAACACAATATTCAAGTCTGGATTAGAGTGACGGTATGGTGTAATAGCAGAAATATTACTTAAAAATGAATATAAGCTACATTTAGCGACATAAATGGGCTTTCTAAGCCAGGGGTCAGTTTTGGTTTTGGTCTAAAGCCCTGTGGCTGACCACAATGCTTCAAACCAAAGTAACTGTTATTACCACATGTTCTTGCTGGCAAGCGACAGTGACCTATAGACCACATCCATGTCCACATCCTTTCAAAGACCTTCAAATTATATAATTATTAATGTGGCTAATTAGTGCTTTTTCTACATATAAATCAAAGCATAATCTTAAACATAAGGAAACCAACCGGCTCTTCAAATGTTTTAAACGCAATCCAAATGTCCTAATAAGTTTAACACACACACACACACACACAGCCATGCTTATCATTTCCACCACACAATGAGATAATTGGTTTGCAGTACCTATAGAGCAGCCAATAAGAGCAACAGATGTCATGTGTGATTGCACTGGAAAACAGAAAGAAGCTAGGATTGTATGTCTTAGTTGCAAAGTGAGGATCATGGAGAAAAATGATTTAGAGCACTCTGAGAACATTGAAAGACAGTAGAACAAACACACACACACACGCACACACACACACACACACTGTATAATAAAAGGTGTTTCCATTTCTTTAGATCTCTTTTGATCTATAAGTCTTTTTTATCTTTCCGCACCATATTTTATTACAAAGTTGTAACAAGTGTCAGAGATTCATCTGTAGCAATATAAACTGTTGTCAGATGCAAATGTTGTATGGCTAATTATGATGCACAGTTTGCAAGGTTAGAGAGTGTCAGGGATCTTAATTTAAGATTATTAAAACCTCTATCTGTTATTGTGGATGATGCATAGTTTTTTGTCATATGTTATATATGAACATAATTTTGTGTTATATATGTTTGGTTGCAGTTAACTCTCTCCCTCTTTCTCACTTTTTCTCTCCTGCTGGCACTACATTTAATATTCATCTCTGTTGAGGCCCCTATAGAGTTCTTACGTATCCAAGGCAACACACCTAGTTCATTTCACATCTCATGTATTGAGGGAGAATACAATTCCACTGCAGAAAACCAAGCCTACATCATATTCCAGCAGGTCGCACAGAGTTCAAGGAGTTCTGCCTCCTCATCTGCAACCTGATCATTTACTTACACCACACACTGCTGATACTGTGGGTGACACACCATGATCAGGCTGAGTAAACTGCTTGTATTTGCTTGAAGTATTTTCATAGGATTGTGCCTAAAATATAAAAACAATGGATCCCAACTGCACTAAAAGACATCATACCTGTTTAGAACTAAATAGGGGTAAAAAGATCCCAGTAATTGATTTCTTGCTTTTTTTTGTCCAGTTTTGTGTTAACTCTTGGTTGCTTTGATCTTTAAGTCTTTAGATAATTGAAAATAAATGTGTATGTTTTGTGCTCATTAGGGAATATTATCACACAATAAAATACTATCATATAGCTAATATAATAATTCAGATAACACTGTTATATTACAGGGGAAAATCACATTGTTATTTCCATTTTATTGCATTATATTTATATATATATATATATATATATATATATATATATATATATAAACATTGTGAGATGAGATAACATTATGGGTAGCAACTTGGCATGATTTGACAGTAGAGTTTACATAAGAACTAGATTTGCATTCTCTCTCTCTTTCTTTCTCTCTCTCTCTCCCTTTCTCTCTCTTACACACACACACACACACACAAATGTACCACCCATATTTAACTCAAAGTCTATGTGTTCTCTGACCACATTTTTATTTCCTCTGGCCCATTGTGAGTGTGTATTACACGTATAGTGTTGAACACATGAAAACACACAATTCATTCTCTCAGAAAGAACTCAAGATCACATATATGAAGGATGGAGTGATAGAGATACTGGGAGAAGCGAATAAATAAATCACCGCCCAGCTTTTGCCTTTTACATAACCCAAGAGAAAACTGATCCAAAAATTTAGTATTTTGACTCAGACACTTGATACAAGCAGCCCAGCCCAAATATACACAGAGGTTCAACAAAATCTACTCATTAATCCTAAAACTGTTTATTGTAAGATGCGGTTCTACCTCAGTGACGCCTGACAATTCCAGTATTGGGCAGTGGCTGATTTGCTGTCTGACCCACTTTAACCATAAAAAAAATGAATGAATAACAAGCAGTGATGTGGTTTGGTCAAACTGAGTGTGTTTGAATTGCAGAAGAGAAATGCTACACAGTTACAGTGTGTCAGTGTGAACTTTAAAGTGAAGAGTAAAGAGTAAAGTGGGAGAGAGTTCCACAGAGTGGGGGCAGCCACAGTAAATGATCTGCTACCCAATGAGGACAGCCTAAATGTAGGAATAGCCAGAAGTCCAGCATCGGATCTAAGGACCTGAGTGGGCGCAGGGGGTGTAGGGGGTCAGCAGGTAAGAGAGGTAGAATGAAGGGCAAGTTAAGCAAACATATAAGCACTTAAGAACCATGCTCAACTGTTCAGCAGTGGCAGCCTGGTACTGCCAAATTCCTCTGACCTTATAATAAACAACCTGGAGCCACCAATAAACCTACAGTTTTTTCTAAAAATGTACATAAGATAATTACATACTGTGATGTATCTCTTAGACTCATGATATGATTTCAAGTTTATATACTACTCGTACTTTGTAAAACTCTTTGTTAGAAGGTACATTGAGTATTAAGCCTTTAACAATTCTCACAAAATGACAAGTTGTACATTAAGAGCATAGATTCATTCAGTCATTCAGTCATTCAATTATTCATTCATTCATTCATTCATTCGTTCAATCATTTAATTCGGGTTAAAATATAACACAGGATAGATAATTTGACATGCTTTTTTATCCCCAAGGTAACTTAGATGCATTGCTTTCTTTGATTACCTCGCAGACCTGTCGACAAGCAGAAACTCATGGCTAATATCATGTAGAGTGAACTTGGATTTCCAACAAAATTTTGAGCTTTCTGAAAATGAATAATTACTGTAGAATGTTATTATTTTAACCTATTACTTTGTAGATGCTGTATGACATATTTCTCCTTCATAAAGTCACCTTAGATATGAGTCACTCCGGATTAAACTGTTTGAATTCAAGAGCAAATGGTAGACTAGGGAATGAAAACATCCTCAATAATCGACCAATACATTTATTGGGATTCTCATCGGACAACATTGTTCGATGTCTTAAGGAATCTCACTTTTCACTGTGAGATTTTTACTGAAGAGACTGGAAATGCACGTTTACACACCACTACGCATAAACTTCCTTGCTTTAGTCCCGATCTTTTCTTCAATAGTCCTATGTGGATGGAAATTCAAGTCAGATGAGGAAGTGAAGATAACAGTGCATTCGTCACTTGAGGCTCAGCCTAAAGACTTTTTATGAGGGTATACGAAAGCTTCTTGATGAAGGAAGGTGTATTACGAAAGCAGGAATATTATGTAAAAAATGATGTATTTCTCCTTATGAACATTTATTAACATAAAATGAAGTCTCCTTTTATAAGCAAGTGAATAATATTTAACACTTAGGCTGCAGATGTTAATTTTTTTTAAGTTAACTGTAAAAAAGAGTATATTCTATTATTTATCATTTCTAAAATCTATAAAAGTAGCCTGCAATTGGGTGAGGTGATCGTAAGGTAACAGGTCAGTTGTTGGCCCCTGAAGTTAGATGTTATCATGAGGAGGCGGCATGGTGGCACAGTGCATAGAGCTGTGATGTTCCACCTGTGTTTGCATGGATTTTCTCAGGGTACTCTGGTTTCCTCCCGCATTCCAAAGCCATGCATGATAGGTTACTTGGTATCTCTAAATTTCCCGTGAATGTGTGTGTGCGCGCCCATGCCCTATGATAGATTGGCACCCTGTCTAGGTTTGCTCCTGCGCTCACGTCTAGAGTTGCTGGTGGAGCACCGACTTCCCTGTGACCCTAAACTAGGATTAAGCAGGTATTGATAATGAATGTTATTATGAATGTCATGCATGGTTGCTATCAGATATGTTTTGTTTTGCATGAAGTACTGAACAGTATATAAAGAGAACGAATTTTCAAGTTTTTCCTTTATGTGTAGTATGTCAGGGAACATCAAACAAACCATCAAACATGTATAATCACATACAGTATATGAAAGTATCTTAATATTTAAATGATTCCTTCAACAGCAATGTTACACATTATCTGAGGTCTTCAGTGAAAGAATATGTACATATTTTGTCCATTTGTAATGACTGAAGAAAATATAGAACTTTTGTGACAATAAATACAACATAAAAAGATAAATAAGAACAATGAAATATATACATTCTGAACAAAGCCATTTAGATACAGATAAAATGCAATAGCTGTAACATTTCTTCTTTGAAGCCAGCAGTCATTTTAAAACTAATCTTCTCCAAACGTTATGGAGTTGTGTTTTCCTATTTACACAAATGACAAGAAGATGTGAGATGACCTGCATGTTTGAAAGGGGATTCAGCTCTGCAGGATTCAGTCATTATGTCCAATATGTCCATGTGTCCTTTGGCTTTGAGATCATTCCTCATAAAAGCCTTGTGCCCATCATTGATACCTCGCTGCTTACACAACAGTCCTCATGTTTAGCTAAAAGCAATATTATCTCCAGTCTTTGTATGTTCGTGTATATGTACAGTCATATGTTTTTAAGCTTTGTTTGATATTGTTGTTGTTTATTGTTGTATTCTTATGTGTATTTTGTGTACAACATGAACGTCTAGGCGCTTCTTGGAGCCCTTGAAGCAGAGCTTCCCATTTTGCTTCTGTTCTTCCTGCCTTTTCCTCGCTCTTTCTCTCCTTTTTCTCCACCATGTTTCTGCCTGTCTCCTCTCTTTCTCTCCTGTGCCTGCTGTTTTTCCCTGGACTTTTTGTGATCATAACGCTGTTTGCCCAGTTCCTTGCAGTAATGATCCAAGTCCCTGTGGCGAATCAGAGTCATCGTATCCTGGTTCCAGGGCTTGGTGGAGTCTGTGATGGCATGTTGACTGGGACTCCACACACTTAATCGAATTGTTACAGCCGTCCAACTGAAGCCATGCTCCTCCAACTGACAGTGATAAATCCCACCGTGGTTAAGCTCTGCCCTTGGAATCAGAATTCCCCTGTCAATCAATACCAGCTGATCCCTTGAGGTCACCTGTACCAGAGAAAGCGATATTGTTCATAATTGTGTATTCATAATTGTGATATATAGAGATAAGGCCAACAGCTTACATAACACATTTATGTAACACATTTTGCATTTATCTAAGATCAAAAATTGATGGATATCCTTTTTCCTTTCTAATACATACCATGCCATACATTAGGGCCTAAAAGTATTTAGTCATTCACAGATTGTGCAGGTTTTTATACTTAGAAAGATTATAGAGGTCTGTAATTTTCATCATAGCTAAACTTCAACTATAAGAGACAAAATGAGAAATTTTTAAATAATTTATTTGAAATTATAATGGAAAATAAGTATTTGGTCATAAAAACAAGCAGGATTTCTGGCTCTCACAGACCTGTAACTTCTTTAAGAAGCTGTTTGTTTTCCACTTGTTACCTGTATTAATGGCA
The DNA here is from genome assembly GCA_025769995.1 of Xyliphius kryptos. Taxonomy (NCBI): domain Eukaryota; kingdom Metazoa; phylum Chordata; class Actinopteri; order Siluriformes; family Aspredinidae; genus Xyliphius; species Xyliphius kryptos. The sequence goes on along the minus strand of JAOUQT010000028.1, from coordinate 6,826,702 downwards.
CCTGTTTGACCTAGTTATCTGTATAAAAGACACCTGTCCATAGACTCAAACAATCAGAATCCAAACTCAACAATGGCCAAAACCAAAGAGCTGTCGAAGGAGACCTGCACCAGACTAGGAAGAGCAAATCTACAACAGGTTGGTATGAATAAATTGACTGTGGGAGCAATTGTAAGAAAATGGAAGAAATAAAAGTCCATTCATAATAACCCCCTGATCTGGGGCCCCATGCAAGATCACATCCTGTGGGGTCAAAATGATCAGTGAGAAAAATTTCTGAGGGACCTGATGAATGACCAGAGATCAGGACCAAATTAAAAACTATGCCGAGAGGGACGCAAATCCTGAATTGCCATATGTGTTCCCCTGCTTAAGCCAGTACACGTCCAGGCCCATCTGAAGTTTTCAGAGAGCATATGATTCAGAAGTTATAATTTATACATCTCAAGGACACCAAACCTACTGTGAAGCATGGGGGAAGAAACATTGTGCTATGGAGCTGTTTTTCTGAAAAGGAGACAGGACAATTGATCCGTGTTAAGGGAAGAATGAACAAGGCCATGTATCGTGAGATTTTAAGCCAAAACTTCTTTCCATTAGTAAGAGCATTAAGGAAGGAATGTGGCTGGGTCTTCCAGCATGAAAATGATCCCAAACACACTGCTCGGGCAACAAAGGAGTGTCTCTGTAAAAAGCATTTCAAAAATAAGTCCTGACTAAAAATTCCTGGAGTGAGTCTTGACTAAAAAGCCTAGTGAGTCTCCCGACCAAAAACCCATAGAAAATTTGTGGAGGGTGTTGAAAGACCCTGTTGCCCAGCGACAGTCTGCTCTAAAGGAGATCTGCATGGAGGAATGGGCCAAAATACCAGCTACAGTGTGTGCAAACCTGGTGAAGACTGGTAAAGACTAAAGTATATATAAGTACTAAAATAAAAAAATATATCTCTCTATACATACACACACACACACACACATATATATATATAATACAATCATATGCATCGCATTATATGCATTATATATATATATATATATATAAAATACTTTTTGTCCCCATTGTATGTTCACATGTACTGTATGCATGGGTTGTGTTTTACCTCATACTGTTCCAGACTGTTCTCTCCGATCTGTTTAAACCATGTAATTTTGGCATGATGCGAATTAGGCAGACACTCCAGGTAGGTACTGTTCCCCACAGAAACCACTATTTCCTTTTCCTCCGATTGCACTTCCAGTCCAGCTATGCAAACAGATACGAATCTGAATAAATCTATTACAATACAAGCCAGCATACAGTATAATGACTATTGTACTGCATCATCTTATAAAATATATAATTATAATATTACAGCCTATTTACACCAAATACAGTAAATGTAGTAATTTGTTATTAATACCTTATTGGCCTATTGTTTGTGAATTGATTACAAAATCATAACTTGCTATGCCTGCTTAAATTTTTAGATCAACATAGATAATCCTGGGAATGGATTTTCCATAAGGATTGATGTTTTGTGAGAAACATGTGGATATGATTGTGTTGCACAGTCGCAATGTGGATCATCAAACTGTCCTTCTCATCTCATTACTTCTGGGTCTGTTTATGTTAATAAACCAGAAAAGTCCATCCTAGAGATCATGATCTCTAGCACTGTTCCGATTGCATATGAACACTAATAAGTGCCTGGAAAACATTTCCCACACCTCTGGGCAAAAAAAATAGGATGGCGCCATGGATTTATGATCTTCAAACCATATTCAGATGCTCCGATCATCTTGATGCAACAGCAGCTCGGCTTTTGTCCACTTAATTGTTTGTTCTTAGATCTCAACATTGTCTTCTTATCTAATAAGTGGTCCATTCGGAGATCCTGCTCATGGAGATGTTGCTTGCATGATTTATTCTATTCGCTTCTGCTGCACAAGCTGTTTTTGATGTTAATCTCTTAAACTGCTTTCTGCAGAACGAAAAATATTTAAAAGAAAAAAACCCACTGCAACAGCCAAGATACATTAAATCCCTCTTTTACAATTATGCAAATAACTGGAATGACTGAGTGAGTGATTTATATGTTTAACCATTCATTTGTGTCTTTGAATATGTACATTTTAAATATTTTCTTTCATAAAATAGATGTTTTATATTTGATTATATATATATACACTGTATACATCTCTGTCCCATTATTACTGAACCTTCTAGTTTGGACACTTTCTGTTATTGTTACATATTTTAATATAATATGTAATATTTTATTTTAATGGCAGCATCTACAGGTTTGTATGAAATGCAATAATATTGTCCCTGAACACCAAGTGATTGTCTGATTTATAGAACACTGCAGTCATATGATGTATGATGTTTTGGAAAATATAGTTTGTTGGTGGGGGTAGAGTTTAAAAATGAACTGGCAACTGCGCAACCGCAAACTTGAACATTTCAATTGAAATTTTATTGCACATGTAGCAATAGCCATTTTCAGACAACAGTTTTTTATTGACTGAATTGTTTTTCTCCTACCTCCCTGTCTGACACACTCAGTTAAAGGATTCCCATAATCACCAACATGACGAGTGTTTCTCCTGTAGACAGACAGACAGATGCATAAAGAGGACATGTAAATAAAAGTAAGGTATGAATTAGACAAAAATGAAAGTTTTTTTATCCTGGTGCTCACCTGCGTGCCACTGGCATATATGCGCTACATGCATGGCCATCCCAGTTGCAGTATGGGTCCCTAGCCAAACAGCACTCTGCACACACCTGACCATATAGGTCACACTGATACAGAGCTAACTGAGACACACCCTCTCCAGATCCAGCAAACAGCCACTGCTCGAGAGAGCACACATACACACACATATGAATATTTAAATAAACAAAATATGTACTTCTGTAAATGCACATCTTTTGTTGAAAACATCTTTTCATGTATTCATTACTCAGCCAGTGTTTGCAGGCCTGGGGGACCCACTGCATTACAATACAGTCTTTGTATTATGCAGTACAAAGATCTGATATTTACTTTTGCCCATTTACAAGCAATATAGACAGTATTTATGTTAATATTTACCATTTACCTCTGTTAGACCATATTTATAAATATTATTGCATTCATAGCAATACCTGTCCTTCCACACATCTCCAAAAACACGCCTTTCCTCTAAATTGGTGCAAGCCACAGAACATCTTTGCCAACTTGATATGGGTCCAGTGGAATCAAACACCACTGGTATAATATAAATGTAAGTGGAGTGTGTACAGTGTGAAGTCACGGACGCCGTGTTGTTGAGTATATTCTTCACAGAAAATAAGCCAAGGTCAAGTTTTTGATTCAAACAATAAAAATTTCCATATTTTTTCTCTTAGTAAACATTGAATATGGGTTCCACAGGCCCAAACACCACTCAACGGGTAAGACACAAACACCCAATAATTTTCTATTGGCATAATCAGTGAAAATGCACTGCTGTATGGTGTTCCTCTAGGGCATTCGTTTGCATGTTTCTTTATTTATGTGTGAAAACTCACACTTCTGGAATTGACTCTCATCTACCTAATGTCAGGTTGCCATAGAAACACTGTGTAAAAGGCATCACTTAGGCTTATGTGCATGCGTGTGTGTCTATGATCCAGAGTAAACATACCTTTTTCTTGGACAGAGTCAGCGCAGTGACTGGCGACTTGTGCTACATGGACAGAGATAGACCAAAGGTCAAGAAAGTTTAAAGTTACAGAGGTTATCCAATCACATTAGGAATGCAAACACACAACATACCTTAAAGACCTGCAGCTGTTCCAGGGTGACCTCTTGACTTTGCCCTTGCTCTTTGGTTAGGTGAATAGACTTCAGAACCATCCCGGAATCTAGATGAGACACACACAACCACACACATAAACAAAAACAAATGAATTTTTAGATACTTACATAGAAAAGTATTTTGATTTCAAACATATACAAATTCACGTCTGCTTCTATACACACACATATACAGACCTGTACCGATGAAGAGAACATCATATTGTCCATCCACAGCTTCCACCCTGTCCACAACAATGCGTGCCAACTTGTAGTCAACACCAACTCTAATTAGCAAAGGTCGACCATCCACAGGACGCACCACTTCCTGCAGCAGCGGGTGCGTGCGGCTAAAGAAGATGACATCATCAGGATACTCTCGCGTAGAACGGAAACTTCCATAAGTGCTGCTTGGACACTAAATGGTGACATGAGGAATGCAGTATGGTTAATACAATACATTTGATGTGGCAGCCAGGCACTCAGAGGTCTTAATTTTTGCTCTGGACCATCACTGGTTTAAGAGCACATGGCGAATAATAGGATTAATCCACATTAATCCAGCAAACATCCTCTATATTCAAGTTGACCCATGCCATCTGTGGTCAGATTGGGTAACGTTACTTCATTTACCCATAGCTGGTGATTTTGGCTTGTGGTGTGCAATGGAGAAACAGTATATATATGTATATGAGTGTGTGTGTGTATATATATGGGAGGTTTCATGGCTAAATGGGACAAGCCTGGTTGCCAGTCTTCATTAATTGCACATTGCACCAGTAAGAGCAGAGTGTGAAGGTTCAATTAGCAGGGTAAGAGCACAGTT
>JAOUQT010000028.1:6771274-6783162 GCA_025769995.1 Xyliphius kryptos | reverse complement strand
GTATTGGCCGCAAAAGGAGGCCCTACACCATACTAATAAATCATTGTGGTCTAAAACCAGGTGTTTCAGTTTCATTGACCAACCCCTGTAGAAATGAAAATAATTTTAGCTTAGTTAAATAGTAAAATGCAACGTCCCAGATGCTAATTCTAAAACCCTGTATTAACGTTAACATCTGATATTAGGATCAGTCTTATGAAGCTAAACCAGTTCAATGTGCCGCGGGGTCTGATTCGTTTCCAAAATTAACTTGTTATTTGACATTTATTGCCACTCAGATCCTGTTAGGCGACGGAACAGAGACTGTTAAAGGTAAACGACGGTTTAAAATGTAAGACTTGGGGGAAAACAATGTATTTAATATTGCTTAAATAAGCGCGGATGAGGAATTGACTTGTTGCGCTAAGTTATAAACGATTCCTTCTATTTAGCGTCTTTTTCTTCTCGCCAGAAACTTCGAGATGCTTAGTCACGCTGTTATATTCCTCATACTCGCGTGCTTCAGGCTCGCGCACCAAAACCAGTTTGAACCGGCGTACTTGTATAACGTACTTCTGGCGAAGGAAAGTGAGCCTTTTTGCAGGTAAGAATAAATGCAGAAATACGAGTAAAACACCATTTTATCTATTGAGAAAGTGCATTCTTGACACCGAGGCTAGCTGTCAGCTATTTGTAAAAAAATAAATAAAAATAAAAATTAAGTCAAATCAGACATAAGCTGTGGGTTTAGAAATGTGTAGGATTCCCTCACATTTCTGAGTCATGGATGCTAATCAGCTAGCAGGTCCCACTCAAAAACCCACTCACCACACTGGCCGTTTTTTTTTCTCCACAGCCTTTCCTGAACAGCTTAACTAACTGTCTTTTGGCATACCGACTTTTATGTTTTAACCTTCCTAAGTAGTTTCCAAACAGGGAGTAAACTTATATTTTTAAGAATATGAGTATAATCACAAACAGGGACAGTATAATGCAGTGTTCAAGGCTTGACTAAACTTTGTTTGTGTGTGTTTATAGAATAGGGTTAGAATTAAGCTATCCAGATGAGGACATTCGTTCCTGTATGATTATTCCTCAGAAGTACCGAGAGAATATTAGTAAAAAATGGGGACCTCCACAAGTTCGTCTGACCACGGCTGACAAGGTAGGACGTTGTGAAGTGCTTCAGGTTTGCATGTGTGTGGGTTTATAGAATATGGTTAGAATTTAGCTATCCAGATGAGGACATTCATTCCTACATGATTATCCCTCAGAAGTTTAGAAAGAATATTGGTCAAAAATGGGGACCCACACAAGTTCATCTGACCACGACTGACAAGGTAGGACTTTGTAAAGTGCCTCAGGTTTACATGTGTGTGGGTTTATAGAATAGGGTTAGAATTTAGCTATCCAGATGAGGACATTCATTCCTACATGATTATCTCTCAGAAGTTTAGAAAGAATATTAGTCAAAAATGAGGACATCCACAAGTAAGTTTGGCCACGGCTGACAAGGTAAGACATTCTGAAGTGCTTCAGATTTGTGTTTGTTTATTGTGCCTGTGCTATACATTTTAGCCTTAAAGATAATATGTATGCTGAAACACATTGAATATGTTTATATTAAAATATTGGTGACAACACAGCTGGACATTGTTTGCTAGATACGTTAGAATGATCTTTTTATATAATAAAATACATTGTTTGCCACTGAGGGATATTTACTTTTACATGTTTATAAAAATATCCAGTTCAACATCATATTCAAGGTAGAAGCTAATGGAGACTAATGCATATATACAACACATTTACATCAGAGGTTTGTTCAGACAGTAACAGTTTACAAGATGATGAGGGTGATGATGTTTATGATGGTATTAACATGAAAGCTGAAGCTTTTATAAATTCATACAAGATAGTGTTAAGTACAAAAGCACCACTGCATCATATTCCTTAGAGATGTAGATTATGCGTTACGGGGCCTCATTACTATCTTCCAAAGTTTTTCTTATTTTTTTCTTGAGAAAGTACTCGGAAAAGGGTTTAAATAGATTTATGAATTTTTCAGCCCTCGGGATTGTTCAGATCAATACTCTTATAGTGATTGATCTTCCAAATTCCAAAATATAAAAATTGATGGCTGTCAGAATCTTAAAAACTGCCTAAAGTGGGTAAATGTTGAGAAGTGAACATAACCATATGAACTTTGATGAAACAAGTTCAAACTTTGATTACAAAAAACATTTTCGACTTTATTAATTAAATAATGTTAATAATGAACAGCAAGTTTTGTTTTTCTCAGAATTAAAGCTGATTTCAATGGCACAAAATGGCACAACTTGATTACTTGAAATATTTTTTATGTAATATACTGACGTGGATCTATTAGAACTCTCCGCCTCGCCAGTGTTTTTTTTAATCATGCCAGCAGGTGGCAGAAGAACTCCACTCCGCAGGGCACAGACCCCAGCATATCTGCAGAGATGTAGAGACGTCTCATTGGATTGATGTCTACTGTATCTAACCGTTTATAAAAGAAATGGTACCTCATACTTCAAATACATGTTTTTAATACTCTTTGCTATATTTCATACTTATAACCAAAGCATTTATACTAATATTAACTAATTATTTTAACTCTGTTGTCAAGCATGCGCGATCCTTAATACCAAGACTGTCAGTTGATGTTTGTTTGTTAAATTTTTTTACCTTAACAGTTTAATTGTACTGTTTATTATATTAACTTTTATATTAACTTTGTTATTATATACAGCAGAGAACTAAAAATGAAGCTAAAGTACAGTTCAGACAGGAACGATTAAAATTAATCGAGATAAAGAATCTGTACAATATAGTCAAAAGGCTCACTAGGGCACTGTATAACCCCAGTTCCAGTGAAGTTGGGAAGTTGTGTAAAACATAAACAGAATACTTTGATTTGCAAATCATTTTACAATCCATATTCAATTAAATACACTACAAAGACAAAATATTTCATGTTCAAATGGACAAACATTGTTTTTTCCAAATATTTACTTATTTTGGATTTAATTCCTACAACATGTTCAGAAAGACAAGAAAAGTTCAAGAAATGCTCAAAAACAACTGTTGGAACATTCCACAGGTTAATTGGAAACAGATGAGTGATATGATGGTGTGTATATAGCGAGCATCCATAAAAGGCTGGGGCAAGGTTCACCACTTTGTAAACAACCGAATGAGAGAATAGTCCAACAGTTTAAGAACAACGATTCTTAACTTGCAGTTGCAAAGAATTTAGGGATTTTATTATCTACAGTCCATAATATCATCACAAGATTCAATGAATCTGAAGAATTAATTATAATAATAATAAATTTAGCTTATGTACTGCCAACTAAGGGTCGCTTTACAATTAAAGCTGGAAGAAAAACAACATGCGTGCTGTTTCTCTTATAAGGGCAGAGTCAACCTGTGCAACGTCCTCTGATATAAGAGAGCGCCAGGCTGGTAAATTGTCCATGGCCGTGCAGGAGCAAACCAAACCGACAAATAGTCATGCTCCATGACAAATCATGTAGATCTCTGCATGTAATTGACCCTTTAGATCGCTCAGGCGACACTGCATCAACATTCTAGAAATTACCACATGGTCTTAGGAACACTTCAGAAACAATGTTTATGCACACATTTCCTTTCTCTGCGACCGAGCTAATCTGAAAGGGACTGACGCAAATTGGAAAAGGGTCCTGTGGTCTGACGAGTCTACATTTCAAATTTTGTTAAAAAATAATGAACATTGTGTCCTTCGGGCCAAAGGGGAAAAGGACTGTACAAACTATTATACGTTTAAAGTTCAGAAATCTGTATTTCTGATGGTATGGGAAGTGTAATTTTCCATGGCATGGGTAACTTGCACATTTGTGAAGGCACCATTAATGCTGAAATATATATATATGTGTGTGTGTTATGGAGCAACATATGCTACCATCCAAGCAATGTCCTCTTCTGGGACATCCCTGATCATTTCAGCAGGACAATGCCAAGACACATTCTGCATGTATGACAACAATATGGCTTCGTAGTGAAAGAGTGTAGATATTAAACTGGCCTGTCTACAGTCCAGACCTGTCTGCCATTGAAAATATATGACACATAATGAGGCAGAGACTCCAGACTGTTGAGCAACTAAAGTTATACAGTACATCAGGAAAAAATGAGAAAGAATTTCACTTACAAAACTTCAACAATTAGTGTCCTCAGTTCCCAAATACTCATTAAGTGTTGTTAAAAGGTAACAGAGTGGTAAACATGCACCCGACCCAAACGTTTTTTGGGAACGCGTTGCACACATCAAATTCAAAATAAACAATAAAAAACAATAAAGTTTATCTGTTTGAACATTAAATATCATGTATTTGTAGTATATTCAATTGAATATGGCTTGAAAAGCATTTGTAAATCATCATATTCTGTTTTTATCTACATTATGTGTTATACAATGTCCCAAATTCATTGTAATTAGGGTTGTATGTATACATTATTCACATGCCAAAAGAAAACAACATTAAAGACAGTATCTATTTTTGGAGTTGTAGACAGTTTATTATTTTTGCAGCATCTGACAAATGAGTGTAAACTATATGCTTATCCAAACATTTGGATATAAATATCTCTTCAGACTAAGGGCTGCATCATGCTTTATTCTTAGGCTGCTAAATTCTTGTGAGAAGTGTTAACAAGCCAAACAGTTGTAAATGCTATATACTGTACGATCTCTGGATTAGAAACACATGGAATGTGTCATATGATCAACAGCTAAAATGCCCCAATTGGTGGTTATACTTGACTCTTTAAGTAATGTCTTGACTTGCACAATAGAGGGTAACATATGTCATCTATGGGTAAACAGAGCAATTTAAGCAACGTTTAAATGTGGACAGATAGTTGGAACCAAGACATGTGGTCACCAACAGCTGCATTTGTGGGCTATTCCCGTACCACTGTATCACAGGTCTGTCTAGTCAACAAGCAATTAAATGGAAGTTGAATGACACACATCAGGTGGCCACATGTGGTTAATCATTGATCCTATCATTGAATTACTGTAGTGATTTAGCAGAACTGCTGCAGCGGGCATGGATCAACTCACATATGAAGGATGTGTGGAGTTTCCTTATGTCTGCATGCTGTAAATAAAAAAGGTAAACCAAAGTGTTATTAAATTACCTTTAATAACAGTTACATGCTTTTATTTAATATAAGCTCAGATCAGGAAGAAGTGACAAGAAGTGATGTTCGACATTTGTGAATTAACTGGGTAAAATTCCTAAAAAGCCTTCTTTTGACAATGTCCTGTTTTTTAATCTATAGAAGTTCTCGTGCTCATAGCGATTATAAAACAACATTTTTGCTTGTTACATTTCAGTGTTTGTTGAAGGAGAAGTGCTGATTCTATTGTACAGTGTAAAAAAGTAATCATACTAAAGGAATATAGTGCTATTATCCATTCATCTATTAGCATTTTGCTATGTACAGGGAACTGACTGTATACTCATTGTAGAAAGAAATACCATCATCATACAGACACATTCCAAAAATTGGAATATCATGGAAAAGTTTATTAATTTCTATAATTCCACAATTTAAACAATTCTAAGTATTTATTTGTTTATTTTACATAATTGGGCTTCCATCAAATTGAATACTATGGAGAAATCAGTCCAAACTACGTAATGGAAGGACAAAATGTGGCAGAAGAAGATGCGCCAGCAAAAGAGATGACCGTGGGCTTCAGTGGATTATCAAAAAGATAAGATTCAAGAATCTGGCAGAGATCCAGAAAGTGTGGAATGGTCAAACTACTTTTCAGACTTTGCAGAAAAACAGCAATGGGGTCAGTCATAGCTAAATGGATAGGGTAGAGAGCTGGGGGACAGAGAGATGACTGGTTCGATTCCCACTCTAGGCAAGTCATGGCTGAAGTGTCATTGAGCAAGGCACCCAACCCCCCAATTGCTCCCTGGGCATCAATAAAGAGAAACAAAATAAAAAAAAATAGGATCACATCAAATAAATAAAAATATGATAAAACATTATGTCAATCTTTAATACTTTAATCTTTTAATCTTTAATTGTTGGGACTGGTGGCCCATTATTTTCCTCTTGAGAAAACCCATAGATCTACAATAGGGTTTTGGTTTGAAGAGTTGGCAGACCAGTCAAGCGCTGTGATGGCATGGCCAACAAACCAGGTTTTGGTGCTTCTGGCGGCATGGGAAGGGGCCAGGTCCTGCTGGAAGATGAAATATGCATCTCCATACAGATCCTCAGCAGAAGAAATCATGAAGTCCTCATTCTGGTAGACTGTTGTGGTGACCTTGGATTTCAGAAAGCAGAGTTTACCAACACCTGCCCCGGACATTGCACACCAAATTATGACAGACTTTGGCTATTTAACACTGGACCTCAATTAGTTTGGGTTCTGTTCCATACCCATCTTCCTCCAAACTCTTGGACCTTAATTCCCGAATGAAATGCACACTTTATTTTCATCAGAAAAGAGGACCTTGGACCAATGGCAGAAGGTCCAGCCCCTTTTCTACTTGGCCCAGTTGGGTAGCTTCCTACCTTGGCTTAGGTTTAGAGAGGTGGCTTGACCTGAAGAATACGACAGTTGTAGACCTTGTAGTCAATCTCCTGGATGCAGCTGAATGTGCTGGTTTTTAAAGATGTGACTCATGCCTCATTCCACCATTTCTGGATCTCTGCCAAATTCTTGATTTTTATTTATTTCTTTTTAAATCCGCTGAAGCATCTTCTCCTGCCACATTTTGCCCTTCCACTACATAGTTTGCACCAAGTTCTTTAGAGTATTCTAATTTGGGCAAAGGTATATCAAATTTTTTAAATTCTGTGGGTTTTGTGAGCTGGAAGCCCAAATTATGTAAAATAAACAAATAAATACGTACAGTCATTTAAATTGTGGGCCCTTAATCTATAAAAGTTTAATTTTTTGAATGAAATTATGGAAATGAATCAACTTTTCCATTATATTCTAATTTTTTGGAATGGGTCTGTAGAATTACTGTTTGGTTTGATTCAGCAACACACACACACACCATATCAGTGCTGTATGCTAGGGTTAACATATCAAGTAATATAGCAAAGCTGGTAAAAAAGAAAGCGCCTATAAACCTTCATATGCATATACAAAAAAGTAAATTTTATTTTCATAAACACAAATGACAAGAATAACATGTATGAATTCAACATAATCAGCCGGTAGAGGCCAAGTATATTGATTTAATAGTTAGGAGTCTTATAAAATATGTATAGGAGACATTAAAATAGCACTTGATCCAGCACATGCAATTCATTAATATCTATTTATTTTTTTTTATACAGAATGTGCCAAAAGTTATCTGGGTATATGCAAGGTCATGAAATCTTAAAATGTGCACGGGCTTTACCTTTATCTTGCTTATTGCACTCTTCTTTACAGATTAATATTGTTGTGGACGATAATAATTATAAAAAATATATGTTCCTAGCATATTTCAGATTTTGCTTTTATAATTGGCATCAAATGGCTGATACTGACAGCAACAGTTCACAATGCGCAATTTCCATGGTACCCGAGCACATCTCAGCACTGAATACTGCCTGTAGTAAAAATATATTTTAAATACCAAAGAAACAAATTTAGACCTGTGCTTTTATTTATAGAAAGACTTTTATTATATAATTACCAAGTCTAGTTTACAAATTGACTTCCAGTCATGACTGTGTGCATCCACAGACATTTCATTTATGTACATATCCAACCCCCACCCTGACTTTTTTGCTTCCAAAATTTGGCTGTATTTAAATCTCTAATCTAAAACAAACCATAACAATGATTCGCACACACATTACAAATCATGTACACTTTTCAGCCCTGGTTTATGAGGGAATAAAAAAAATTCCAGCTATTTCGGTGCGAACCTTGTGGAAAGGTTTTGAGTCATATGACAGCATTTGGCAGGTGGGTGTGGCTCTAATAAGGTTGCAAACTCGGGTAAAACATCAAAAACAAAGCAGGCAAAAGTCCAAGTCCTTTGTAATTTCTTAAATACTGATAAAACACTTCCATTACTAACTGAAAAATCGAAAATAAAATTAACAAAACTATTTTCTAAGCAGATAACTCTTGCTTCCAAAAGGTTTGGATGAGTTTGAGGAATGAGTGTGCGTCTACACACATTTGTATCCCCCATATGTTGGGTTTGAGTCTAGTGCTGCTTCCTCAAATGAGAAGGCATTTGTTGCTCTTTTTGCCCCTTCGTGCCTGCAATGCTGCCCTGGTGGCCATCTCAAACACCTCCCGCACACCGTCCTTTGTCTTCGCAGAGCATTCCATGTAGCCGAAAGCGCCAATCCGATTAGCCATGTCACGTCCCTCCTCTGCTTTGACTGGCTCCTGTGTGAGAAGAGAGGTTTATTATAGATTATAGGGAGCGAATACTATTTATGCACATTTAATTTAATCATTTATCGCATACCACGCAGTTTTATGGTGAAAAACAAAAAATGGTTATTTCCTTTTCCCATACTGACAGGACTAGCTGATCCAGTCAGCAGGATAAACCCTTATCATTACATACTAATGATGCACCACTACAACTGCACAAAGCACATGTTCTTTTAGATCTATTTTCTTACTTTAAAGCTGTGCCAAAATATGCTTCTGAAACATTAACAGAAGTGAGTGCAAAACAATCAACAAGCAAAATTACCTGCTTCATCTTGGCCAGTTCTCTGCGTGTGTGCTCGTCATTTCGTAAATCTTTTTTGTTGCCCACAAGGATGATGGGTACATTTGGGCAGAAGTGTTTGACTTCAGGCGTCCACTTTTCTGGAATGTTTTCTTTTAAGAGAAAGATTAAAAGGTGAGTCTCTGACCGTAGCAACATTTCATACGGGGAAGCAGATTACAAGTCACAGGCATTTCTGGAACATATTTAATCAAAATTTTTTCCCTATAAAACACCTTTTCTCAGTACAGTCAAAATAAACAGTATTCAGAAAACAGTTTAGGATTACCCATAATACAACATTCAAAATATTGTTAAAACAGAATAGCTTGCTGATGTAACTGGACAAAGTTTGTCATCATTACCACAAATAAGTAATGGAAATTAGTTAAAGAAAGAAAGAAAGTCAGTGCGTTATAACAGGCACTGCACTGATTCTAGAACATCATGGGCAGGGAAGCAATATAGATGGTTTAATCACCTAGACTGTCTGGACTGTCTATGGAGAAACACATGAGAATGACATCAGTATCTGGGTAGGAAAGTGGGCGGAGCCGGTCATAATCCTCTTGCCCCGCAGTATCCCAAAGAGCAAGCTCCACCTAAACCACAAACGTTATTTCAGTAAATTATCTGGCACAGACAGTCATCATAAATCACAAAAATTAATTAATAAGCACAAACTGCGACATTGTATATCCATTCTATCTATCAAATCATTGCTTCATTACTGTTGGCTGCACAGATGTGGATTGTGATAAGCTGTCAGAGCTGACCAATCTCTTGTCAGCTGTAACAGCAATTTAGAGACACAAATTAGCCTACAGGATGTCTGTGATCTGTAGGAGGAATTCAGAGCACCTCAAGGACACCCGTGTGAAGAGAGAACATGCATATGCTACAGAGGAATTTCCCAGTTTGTCCCACCCAGGGATCAATTAAACACCAAGGAAACAGCACAGCACAATATTTTATTTTATGTACATCTTCTATCTGTACTCTGATTGGTGGTACATCCACTACAAATTAGTCAAAGGCAATAAACACTAATGTAGTGCTTATTGTATAAAAGGGAACACACTCCTTGTGACTAAATATGAAGTGTAATGGCAAACCAGCCATGCCTGAATTCTGGAAAGGTGCAATATAAAGGGGAACGTGTTCAGTAGGAGTGCATGTTAGTTTTGTGTATACATTGCCACAAGAAGTCAGGTTAAATAAAGCTTATGTGCGAGTGTTTGCTCAGGCATTACCTGTTTGCTATCCACTTCAATGTCTGCTACATAGTTCTCAAACACGGTGGGAACGTAGACTTCAGGAAACTGGTCTTTACTGAAGACGATCAGCAAACAAGTTTTACCACATGCTCCATCACCTACAATCACCAGCTTCTTACGAATCGCTGCCATTCCTACAACACGGAAACAAACAGGTTACAGACACACGCACACACACAGTCAGCGTACGGCTGATAGTTGCTATGGTCACTCACAAACACACACAGGGTTATCTTTAATCTCACAGTGAAGTCTGCATCATCCAGCACATGATCTGTGAATCTCATGCACCCAAACACTGATCTTTCTATGATAAACCTAAACACACCATGATTTTGGCTAAAAAGAAAATAAAAAATAATCACACAAATGTCAGATTATGTAAATATATATATATTTTTAAAAACGGAAAATGCATACAATCGAGATGCTTTAAAATAACATAGCTGCTAAATTCTTACATATGGATATAAATAACTGGTCACTTGTTTTAAAATCGGTTTGATCTACAACTCTAACACTTAAAACAATGAATAATAACTAACATTGTCAAGAATCTCTGAATGGAGATTTTCTTATACGCATTATCCAGCTCTTCGAATATTAAGCATTCAGTAAAAGAATAACTCGTTTACATGTTTACTTGAGATTTCCCATTAATTAATTAAAGTGAAATTAAATTAAAAACTTAATTAAAAAGCCTCTATAGACATTCTCACATTACTTTAACTACCTGGAAAGTGTAATCAAAGTGAAAATGCAATAATAAAACCGAACTTTCAATAATTATTAAAAGGAGTGTTAGCTTGATTTGCAATAGATTACAATTTATTAATTCAATGTTAATTAATAAATTGACAATAACTTTAGTAAAATCCACATAACCACAGATGCATACTATATGTTCCTTCAAACTTCCATTCTGGAGATAAGCACATACTCTACACCTTATCAACCTATTCTGAGATCCACAACGTCTACTGAGCATTTTGACTTTGAGTGGTACAGTGTTGCAGTTACTCTTCTCACAAACACCTGGCTGTATCAAATGTCTCAATTAAATTTCATTTCCCTTAGTCGGTGGGGACGTCTTGTTTCTTAAATATAGCAGCTACTAAACAATTAAACGTTTATTAACCTGAGGGGCTGAGATGAGTGACACAATGTTCCACTTCCTTAACCGATTTATGTTTTCCCCCCTGGCAGATGGATGACTCAAGAATTGAAATGAAAGCATCTTTAAAATGGTTCATCAGTTTTCTTGGAGCAGCCATTAAAAAAAAAAAAAATCACCATATTTTATATATAAAGAAAAGATTAAGAATATCCAATAAAAATACCAAGAAAAGATAATGATAGCAAAAAAAGACATGGTGTATGTACAGACATAAAATAGAAACTGCGGATATACTGGGATTTTCGCTCTCAGCCATATCAAGGTTTACAAAGAATGGTCTGAAATAAAGAAATACCCAGTGAGCGTTAATAGTCAGAGGAGAATGGACAGACGGGTTTTAGAGGCTAGAAAGGAAACAGCAATGCAAAGAACCACTAGTTACAACAAAGAAATGCAGAATGCCATCTGTGCTAAAAGTATTCCAAGAGGAATTAAGACAGTTCTGAAGGCAAAAAAAGGTCCAACGCATAATATACAGTATGTATTTGTATACACAATCAAAATTATCCAAATCACCCAACACTACCTAAATACACTACTGTTCCATACACACAAACTGGACTCTCACCTTACACTACAATATACAATACTATACTCTCAGACAATTACACATATTTCCACTTCTCCTTTTTAACTCACACACATTCACACAAATATAAATATGTACATATGTATACGCAC
>JAOUQT010000028.1:6758450-6768804 GCA_025769995.1 Xyliphius kryptos | reverse complement strand
CACTTATCTTTCTCTATATTTTTTAAATAGATTGTATATTTTATTAATAGCTTTGACGTGGACAGACTGTCAAAAAAAGCATTTCACTACAGGTTATACTGTGTATTACTGTGTATGTGACGAATAAAATTTGATTTGATTTGAAATAGCTAGATCTCTGCTGTACTAATGTCAATAATACATTCCAGGATAGTGGTAGTACAAAGGGAGACAAAGTCCAGCAAACACAAAAATATAAAATGTAACATATGATCTCAAGCCACATAATAGAACTACACTTAGAGAAGTGCGACATGGGAAAAGTTATATCCCAATATTTTTGGTTTAACAGCTTGATGTTACAGAACATTTGCAAGTAAATAAGATAGAAGATTTCAAGTAAAATATTATTTTAATTACAAATTAATGTCTTGTCTTGCACATAGTTGCCTTAGTGAGGATGCTAAATTGCATTTTCCGTTTTTAACACTGTTTACCATAATGTTTGTTTTCGTGAAAATAAACATATTCTATTCTAAATAATACAAGTTACAGATCACATACATGTTGTTTAAATTCATTTTAAACTGTACCACATTCAAAAAGTATCCAAAATTATGAACAAAAGGCACTATGCATGTGTAAATGCACCAGTTAAACAGCACTAATAATGGCTTTATAAATGAGCCATGCATTCAGTCTGCATTCTTTTAAGTATAGATAATATACTTCCTATAATTATTTATTGAGTGTGAACTTATCTTCATGAGGATCAACATCGCATCATTGCCCTGCTTTAGCTGTATTCGTTCTGAACAGTAACAGGATTGTATCAGTGCCAGTGTATATTTTAAGAGGGAATCAGTGGTTTCCAACCTCGCCCAGTAGAACAGTACACTTACACAACTTCTGAACTGTTCATCCTGTCTAAATGCTACATTTTAAGAAGAAAACTGACTAAGAATCGATTTCCGAGCTGTGTGCAATGTCAGCTGGGAGAAACTGGGCATGGTTTGTTCAAAGAGTACCACAGGAACTGTGAAAAAAATCCAGCACCAAAAATATTTACATTTAGCTCAATACAGTTCAGTGAAGATTACTGCAACACCACCAGGTCTGTATGATTACTTAAAGGGATGAAGAATGAACAGAGTACAAGTTGTCCCAATTTGACACTGAGAATCTGGGAAAACAACCAAAAGGGATTCAAACGTTGGGTTGCCTCCTCTCTGGTGTACCCCGCAGATTTAAGATGGCATCAGGGCTCAACAGATGGCTGTCCTTCATGGAGCTTTTAGATTAACCCATTACACAGTGGAGTTTGCATGTACCCACGTGTTTGCACAGGGTTTCTCCAAGGGCTCTGGTTTCCTCCAGCATTCCAAATACATACATGCTAGGTTAATTGTTGTCTGTAAAGAGTCTGCACGTGTGAGTTCTATAACGGATCGGCACCCTGTCTAGGGTTGTTCCTGCCCTTGTGCCCAGAGTTGCTGGGTGGGCAACGCTGGTCACAGCCCAGAGTGGATTAAGTAAGAAGAAAATAATTGAATGAACGAACGAACATGTTTTAAGCCAGATGCCCTTCCTGACGCAACCCTCACACTTCGAAGCTTAGAAAAGGATAATTTAGCGTCTCCAATTCCCTTAGCATGCATGTTTTTGGACTGTGGGAGAAACCGGAGAACCCGGAGGAAACCAACACGGCACACCGGAATAATGTAAGCTCGAATAACTTCCTGAAGTAATTCATCCTGACACGGGATTTTACTAAGACTGAACAATGTAACGTTATTACAACAAGCTCTGTAAAATAAAAACTATTTTATACACACGATCACAACAGAATCGATGAAAATACAATAATTACAAGAAAACAGTAATATATTCCTGTTGCTTGTAACTTTCACAATAAACGAACTATATAGTTGGCTAACTAGCTAACTGGCAAGCAAACGTTTAGCAGAGACAACAATGGTCAACTTTATAATCCATTATGATGAGATTTTTTAATTAACAAACAAACACTCACTCACTCACCTCACACCCCAATAATGTAATACAAAATCCTGAATAATTCATCTTTATCCGGTTCGTTTTCGTTATCTAGTTAGCGCCATCAGCTACGGCAGGCTAACGTTCCTACTCCAGTTCAAACAAAGTCTAGTTTTGGCTCTCGAGTATTAAGCTTTAAATCTGTATTAAAAATGAGACACCACAGAAACCTCTTAGACAAATACAACGGAGAAATAAAAAAAAACCTCACTTGAATTTTAAGTTTCTGCCCGTCGTTCCTCAGCAGTTGTGCGCCAGCCGCTTCTACAATGAATTACTCACGAGCACGCGCACAGGGCGGGCACTCATAGAAAGGGCTTAGGGACGCGTGCACGTGTACGGGCCACGCCTGCGCGTGCACGCGAAAGGGATTACCTCATTTAACAGTTTTTCTTCAGGCGCAGAACTTTACACGCGCTACAGTTTAATATAATTTACTAATAGTAATGTTTAAGTATATTTTATATTATTATAGTATTCTTATATTATTATTAGTATAATAAATTAGGAATGTCTTCTTCTCTGTCATAGGCACATCAATTGAAAAACTGATATTCTTGTAGGTGTGTGAGGGAAAAGGAAATAGAGTCTATTGGGTCTAAATATAGCAAGAGTATATAAATTGCCCAATAGAACAACAATATTATTCGGTATATTATAATATAGCGGTGTCTTTCTAAGCAATCAGGTATACATTTTGAAAATTTGACGAAAATTAGACGCCAACACAACAGTAAACAGCTTCATTTACTATAACCATGTTACTGCTGCCATCGTGTGGTAATTATGAGACACTACACCCTCGAGCCTCATCACTATATGAACCAATACAAAAACGCTTTTACTTATTTGGGAGTGTCGTGTCCACCGTGGGTGGGGTAGTGGTCGGAAATGTGTTTGCTTAGGGTGGGGGAAATGAATAAATGAACAAGTACTGCTTTTTCTATAAAGGTTGCAATGTAAAACATTCTTACTTCTTATACAAATGGTAGCATGGTGGAAATTTGAACAAAGCATAATGTGAAGATATTTGTTCATAGTACACAATTAAATTTTTTGGCTAAAAACATACACTAATATTAAGCACAAATACTGTACCTCTTGCTAACTATAAAGCGCCCTAGTGGAGGGGTTATAAATTGGCAGTTTTGTTTTGAAGCCAGAGTAAATGGGCACCGTGTAGTCACTGAGGTGACGATGAACTCCCGTGTGCTAAATATTCTAGTCTCAAATGTAAGAAAGTGAAAATGATACATTTTGCCACTATGTTTGCACTCTGCATTTAACCCATCAGTGAAACACACAAATACACACACACACAGGTGAATTTTACTAGCACAGCGCCCGGGGAGCAAATGGGGGTTAGGTGCCTTGCTCAAGGGCACTTCAGCCATGACTTGTCAGTACTTGGAATCGAACCAGGGACCTTCCGGTGGCAAGGCTGGTTAACTTAACCTTAACCACAAGCCTATGACTACCCCAAAGCCTACGACTGCCCCAGAGCATCTATCCAACAGCAAAGGCATGTTGCAATCTACAACAGAGCATCTAAAAAATAAATGAACAAAACTGGACTGTAATGTCCCAGTCAAAATCTGGACCTCAACCCCATTCAGATGCTGTACTGGGACCTTAAGAAAATAGAATTCAGAGAGAGCATATTTTCACATATATGTCCTTTACTATATAATGCCTTGGAACATTTTGTGCACTGACTATTCATGATTTTTGCTCTAAGATGAACTGATGATCTTATGTCAAACCGATTAATGAACCAAATAATAATAATAATATATTAGCTAATATGGAATTAGTAAAATAGTAAACAAATGAACACAATAAATGACTGGTTAAAGTAACATAGCAAGATCTTAGTATTCTCATTGTTAACCTTTTTTTATTAGATATAGAGAAATTATTTGAACTGGCAGAGTAAGAAAAAGAGTTTAAACTTAAGTTGCAAAGCGGGAAAATATTGTCAAAAGCAAATAAACCACCCAAAGAAACAAAAAGGAGAGTAAATACAACCAGCTACGAAAAATATCTCTGAAATTCTTTCCCCCATGTCTCTGAACATCAAAAAAAATCTAGAAAAACAGGTGCAATTTTATCTTTACCCTCTCTCACTCTAAAACATTCAACTTTTATTCAAATGTACATGTCACTACAACACACAGAATAAGGTCAGTCTTGATTGTGAATGCGGCAATATTAAAAAATACTGAAAACAAATCACGTAGATCAACAGAGGGAACGAAGGCAACAGGTGTCAAATTACAGATTCTGTGTATTACTGATTCAGCATCAGTTTTACAGCATGTACATATATGTAAAATTACCAAATGGAGCGGGCGGCTGGCTTTATTGCTGTCATTAGTATAAAGAATCCAGATCTTTTGCCTACATGCACACCCAAATAGGAAACGGATGATAACAGTTATAGCCAAGAGGTTCATCTTAGCTATACAAAGATTGTACAAAGATTTTCCTTTCCCATAGACCACAATGCCAAGACACACACTACACAACAGTTAGGAGACATGGAATGCAAATGGTCTTGGTAGTTTTCATATTACATCACATAAAACATGCTTGAATTGTTGAATACTAGTTCCTATCACAATCATCGCACTGATATTTAAGGCTTTTGGATTGCTGCTGGTTTCAAAATAGTCCATTTTGGAAATTCAGCCCCTCATGATATCAATAAAATGCAATTATTATTATAATTTCTTCCTTAATCCACATTTTCGAACTGTGAGGAACCACAACACTGCATGGAGCAGTAACAATCATGTAATGCAGGGTCATTATACAGACTTGCACGTATGCATTTTTTAGGAAACTCCTTACCACTTAATGTACCTCTAATTGCACAAAAGCTTTTTTGGATCATGAATAGGCGTGAGCAAATTATTAGATATAATAAAATATGCCTCTGTGGCTTATAAATCATTGATAAGAATCTACCTACATTAAAATAACATAGCACAAGTATTTTTTATAATTTCGTTCCTCAAAAGCGTCAAATCTCCAACTGTCCACCTTTGGCAAATCAGCTCATGTCAGAAACGATTTTCAATCAGTAAGAAACAGGCACAAATTGCATATGCACTATATTTTCAGGCAAAAAAATATTTTAAAAGCGCTCAACCGCTTTAGTACCTGTAGCTGGGGATGAGGATAAAACTCAGGAGTTAGCCATAAGCCAACAGGAGAGCCTGGAACCAATTCAAAAGAATTTTTCCCAGCAGCAGCTGAAGTGTTTATTTCAGAACAAACTCCATACACAATTCTTACACACACAAAAACACAAAGGTGTGCAAATATGCACACAGAAGTGAAGCTCTTGTTTCTACATTGCAAACAAAAAGCAAGTGCAACAGATATACATGTTCAGAAAAGTTCATCTGTACAATTACTTGTAGGACTGTTTGTGTAAAAGTGTTTATTAGAACTGATCAAGATTTATAAACTACCAATGGCAAGCAGTTCTCCACAAGAGGAAGATGGTCGCCATCTCTGCAGCGAGTGTTGAGATCGTGTCTCACACGCAGAGTGCTGAATTCGCCCGTTCCTTTACTCATGTGCACACGTGTTCGTGCATGTTTGTGTGTTAAGAATGAGTTGGGGCGTCGTCAAAGCTTATAATGCTCGACTCTTGCCCTGTGGAATTCTGGGTAGTGCTGGAAGCTGGTGGTGAGGGGTCGCGAGTTGGGAGCAGGGGTGCATCTGTCCGAACTTCGTCATCATCGTTGTCTTCCTCGTCCTCCATGCTGGGCCAGGCAGACTGATCCTCTACTCGTTTTAGACGTTCGTTCAGAGCTTTCAGTGCCAGCTGCCTGCAGGTGAATCACAAACAGGAAACGGGTATGAACATAATATCTGTTAGGGTGGTGTTAAAGACATTTCTAGATTATTTTATATTATAGAAGTTCCACATAGACGGCGCAGTGGTGGGATGTGTTCTGCGTCGGAAACTTTGGCCAA
This sequence comes from Xyliphius kryptos, assembly GCA_025769995.1. Classification (NCBI taxonomy): domain Eukaryota; kingdom Metazoa; phylum Chordata; class Actinopteri; order Siluriformes; family Aspredinidae; genus Xyliphius; species Xyliphius kryptos. Next base: position 6,762,780 of record JAOUQT010000028.1, on the reverse strand, counting down.
GTTCCATTGTTTCTATAGTAGCAGATAATTTTTGGAAAAACAATCTTTGTAATCCAACCTAGGTTTCGAAAACATAAACTTTAGTTTTAAATGAATTTGTAAATGATTTGTGACTATGGTATGTTTCTGCTCAACTAGGCGTTCATGAAACATTTTGAGTAAGCACAAAGCTACGAGTCTGCTGCACTTCGCCTTAGCAAGATAGCAAACTTATGTAGTTAGTTAATAAACATGTTTGTAACCTAAAAAACATGTTTGCTCTGTTGCAAATTTTGAAGACTGCATGATAAGACACCACTTAATACCAAGCTGTGAATGTTGTCACAAGCTGTGCCAGGTTGAGTGCAACCACGTTTAACAACAAGCAACAACCCAGTACCAGGGATGTCACGGCTCCAAAAGAAATACTGCACCATAAAATACACTTGATTAAGTGGCAGTACCTAAATTTTATATTTTCACCTGTATTAATATAATTGTTATTAGACACCAAGCAACTATTTTAATAGTCGATCATTTTTACAAATACAAAACCTAATTTAAATAATGAATGCATTTTATCCAACACTACTTGCTGCCTGCATGTCCTCAGCCGTTTTAATCACTGATTGTCTTAATCAGCACAGTCTAAAAAAGGTGGCTGTGACAACGCAGGACATGGTGTTTAAAAAGTATTAAAGACTCAATGTGTCGAATGAACTTTAAACTGGAACAAAACTTAGAGGTTCTTTGTAAACTGTGCAAAGCTTCCATGGCATACCACAGAAGTACAAAACAAATGGCCACAGATTGGGAAAGTGTTGTCTAGTTAAGATTTTACTACTGATAGTAAATGTTTTTTTGAGAAATACATTATTAAAGCCATATAGTTGCTTGCACATGCAATGACAGTGTGTGGATATAACAAATATAATTATACATTTTTGCGTTTAGTTTTATGCTATTGGGACGACAAGGTAAAATTTGATAATGGTTTAATAGAATATAGAATTTATATATATATATATATATATAAATCCCAATAACATTGTTTTAATAATAATAATAAATTTTATTTATAAAGCGCCTTTCAGGAGACTCAAGGATATTGTACAATAGAAAAAGAATAAAAATACACAAATGCACAAAACCCGAATCAATAAAAATGTAAAAATGTGTTTTGTGTAGCGTTATATAAGTTGCTATAAAAATAAACACACTTAAATCTGATAAATAAGATTTTTCTGAAGCAATTAAATTGCTTAGATTAACGGACATACTGACATTGACTGACATTGACATACTGGTAAAATAAAATCACAGTGGTTGTTTTAGCACCAACAGAGGCAAATATAAACATGCACTGAAGAGCATAAATCCTGAAGCTGGAGGTGTCAAAACCTTCAAAGCTTGTGCTATTTGTGTCAGTTTGCAGCATACTGTTTCAGCCTCTTACCGTCTCCTCTCTGCATCCTGTGGGTCTGTGCCAGGCAGACTGATCGTGATGGACGATGGGGCACCAACATCGTAGCGCTTCACCATCTTGCGACACAACTTCATCCTGACAAGGGCAGCATGTACCAAGCTGGCAATGAAGCCCACTGCTGGCTGAAGCACCTCTGGGAAGAATGAGGCAAAAGCAAAGTGGTCCGACATGTCTCCGCGCCCACGGCTGTGCCTTTGGTAAAAGCGTAGGTAAACCCACCCTGCTAATGCACCATAGCTAAAGCCAACTACAGGTGCGGAGCTTTCCAGCAGCCCAGCGAGTCGGAAGAGACCCAATATTAGCAGGACCAGTGCTGGTGCAGCTTTGAGACGAATCTGAGGCACACGAAGAACTGTCGTGTCACCTGATGTCTGCTTTAGAGCTACCAGGATGGCACCAAGAAATGTTGGCGCGCCGCTTATGTGTACATCAAACAGGTAGCTCAGGTCAAAGGTGGCAGCATAGGCGAGAACGTAAGAGAAGCCTGAAAGCAAACCGGCAGCAACGTTCACCACCACAAAGAAGACAAGTAACTCCAGAGCGCCCCATAGAGGCTCCAGTAGTCTCCCTGCAATGATAACTGTTGCCAAATTTAGTGCTAGGTCCCACAAGTGCTGCTCTACCACACCGTGTGTCAAGAGAGTCCAGATCCAGAAGTTGGGAGGGAAGAGGTATCCGGGGGTGATTCCAAGAGCCAAGCGTGTGTCCGCCAGCCATGAGATGAGGTAAAGCACAAACACTGTGACACATATACATTTCACCACCACACTTGTGCTGGCTATAGCAGTCAGAAAATGCTGCCGAGCCACCGGTAAATATCTGTTCATGTTTGGCAGGTTTGACTCAAACGCAGAAGCAGGTTTTACCAATGCCCGGAGGAAAGAAGAGAAACATCAAACCCGGACATCCATAACCAGCATAACAACCTCAGTAGAATGATCCATACTTTTCCTGTAACTGAAGAGATAAAACATAATTACATTTTTATTTTACGTATTCATTTAAAATCATATTCATTTAAAAAAGTACATCATTGTGATGTGAAAATAAATATATAAAATAACCACTGGATTAGGAACACATGTCAGCTGACATATAACCATTAATAAAGCCATGGTTAAGCATAGTGACTTGAACAACTTTGTTCGCAGACAGACAGAGCCCAGAGGTGTGGTACAGGTATTTCAGCACAAGCCACACTTGGGAAGTGTATGGCCAATATTCATACCACAATATCATAGGTGTGGAGGAACAATCAACACACATCTAGCTGTAGGTCACAGAGCGGCTAGTCACTTGTGGTTGCTCAGAGAGGTGAGTTGAACTAAGGGACCTGCTGCATCAGGTGTGGGTTACCTTGCGTATTGAGTATCTGCTAATTTGTTGAGTTCTTCAAAAACTACATTGTGTACTTAATCAAATAGGTTACCAGTTATTAGCCAAGTGTTCCTAATACAGTGATAATACATTGTATACATCCACTTATAATAGAAAAGTAAAAACATTTTAAGCATTTTGTATGGCAGGTGTGTTACATGATAAACATGTAGTAATTCGTACCACAGTTTAATGGTAGTCATGTTTATAAGAAGATTATTTAGAATGGAAGAAGTCTCCAGTGTCAGTGATTTATGACTAGTCATCAGATTAAATCCAAAACATGAGCCTATTCACAACCCAGTAACATGACAAGATGCGTCTTGTTTACTAACAGGAAATTACACTATAATAGGTATTTAGTAAGGTAAAAAAATCGAATGACGTCACTAACTTGCTGACAACAGTACTTGTTAGCTGACAAAGTGAAACTACCGAAAGTCAATCATTCCGAGATGAAAATTAGCGTTTCTTAATGGAAGTTTCGTACTAGAAAAATGACAAAATACACAAACACACGTACAAAACCATCCTTTTCTGGCTACGACGCAAGCCAATTATTAGCCTGCTAGTTTCTTTTGCTAACTAGCAAGAACTTTGTCCAGCAGTATGGTTTATAACATGCTGCTTTATTCTTTAATCATATGACGGTCAATCAGTTTGTAATCAACCTTTTCTGAGTTCAGGTTCCTGCCCGCTATTGGGTAAAATCAGACATCAACAGATCTCCCCAGCACCATGTCCTGTCATTCCGCCCGGAGAGCGCAGCTTAGCCCCAGGATTCACTTCCTTCACTAGGCCTCCACAAGAATTTTGATGGATTCCGATGTTCCCAAAATTCGACAGAAAGCTGCCCAACGTGTCAGCCCAACGTATTAACTATTATATATCCGTTACTGATGATTACACGTTGACCTGAGCCGAGAAAACCCTTGCGTTACGACAAGACACTCCCCGCTAAATCCGCGATACGCATTAACGCCTGATTTGCAAACGTCACCACCGGCACGTCACATCGTCGCTTTCCGGCAGCACTGCGCTAAGACTGCTGGGGAATGTATTACCAGTAAACCACGTTGCGGTTTACATAGTGAAAAGGGTCAAAACAATATGAGTAACATTGTTATAATCCATATTGTTACAATCCATATTTTTATTGAACTGGGAATATTATTTCACAAAAAGAAAACTCTTTTTAAGTTCACAACCTGCATTCCCTCTGTTTTATTCAGAGAATTTTATTTGGTGCGTAATACCTAATGACTGTCAAGTAAAAGGCCAACAGATTCTTAGAATATTAGCTTAAATGTCACTCCTCCTAAAGTGACTATCTTTGATTTTTTCTAAATGAATTTTCACATACATTTAGGGGCAGTCGTAGGCTTGTGGTTAAGGAACCAGCCTTACGACGGGAAGGTCCCAGGTTCGATTCCAAGTAGCGACAAGTCATGGCTGAAGTGCCCTTGGGCAAGGCACCTAACCCCCAGT
>JAOUQT010000028.1:6733161-6748351 GCA_025769995.1 Xyliphius kryptos | reverse complement strand
ATACAACAGTTGTGTTACTGTCTACAGCCAAGAAAGATTATATTACCCTGAACTGAGAGGCTGCCATCCAAGATGCTCCATCTTGACTCATCAGAACAAATGAACTTTTCCATTGCGCCGGAGTCCACATTTTATTACAATTTTTGATGTTTGCCTTATTGCTAGTCACTGCATTAGTTATACTGGGAAACTGCTTATAAGAATATATTATTTAATGTATCAGACATTTTAAAGCAAACTGTTGTATTTAAATTTGTTAAAACATCAGGTACTTCGTACAATATATCACACTTCACGCAGTGAAGGTATAAGAAATATAGATTTTGTATAACTTTGAACTGGACCAATTTTCTTTGTCGAGGGATACTACCCTGAGATGCTGCATGTACCATTCACTTTATAATAAACACCTGCACACTATTTAATTAATGCAATTACTCAACACTGACTTGCAACAGGTTTGCAGAATTTGATGATTACTGCTGACATAGTGACATTTGTGCACCTGCACATACCCTGTACATGCAATAATCATGTGAAAGCAGCACACTGCAATGAAAAAAATCACACAGATTCAGGTTGGGATTTTTATTAATATTCAAGATCTTACATCGAAAAAAAATAGTGCGCCATGTGACAGATTGAAACCAGAGGCAGTATTTACTGTAATTTAGGTGTATATCATATAGTTACTATAGATGCACAAACTGATTTCCTCAGTTTGATCTTTTTCCAGGAACAACAAGCTAATCCAACAACTATCCTATCCAATTAGATGTAGCATCTCTGTATGACGTGCTGCATATTTTTGTGGTTTTCTAAAATTAAAACCAATAAACCTAAACCTAACATTAACCCTAACCCTAAAAAAATCTAATTATATAGGATAATTGTTGGTCCTGGATCAGCTTGATAGATGTTGTTCCAGGAACAAGAGCAACCTGATGAAATCAGATGGTCCTGCTATAGACATCTAGGAATATTTTACTTAATTCTAAGAGTATGGAAGTATTTCTATTAGAATCACATGCAGTTTGATTTGAACTTTCTTTTTATATACTATACTATTTTAGTTACTAACAAATTAGCATCTGGTGCAATCTGGTGTTTAAAACTATATACAGTATGAAGTTCTTAAGATTTGAGTCATGGTCTTGCATTTTGTTTCATTCATACAAGCAGTACTAAGAAATCTACTGTTCCATTCACTCTGTGCTCTGGCACAGTAAAATCCATGTTCATTACTGCCTTCTGCCTCGTCTCTATGGGCCAACCTGACTGTTAATTATTTTTTACACCTGATCCTTATTTGCAGTACAAATGGGGAAAGACTCTTTGCTTCCTTTCGTGGTGTGCACAAATAAGCTGCATTGTCTAAAGGTAATTGAAAATATTACAAAGAAGTCCAAACGCTGCTGTCCTGAGTGCCTTGTCTTTTGTATGTCTGACCCTGGTGCATTCACACATGCCGTGGGTGGACGGTAAGACAAGCTCACAGGGAACCCAGTCTAATGATCTTGAATTAAAGCGGAAGCAGGGCCAATGACAAAATAGGAAATTAACTTTTGTTGGCGTCAGAAGACTGAAGCTAAGCCTGGGTGGCAGCAATTTTCCCAACCCCCTGAGCCCAATCAGAAAGCCTGGAAAATTACAGTCTCTGCAGTCATATTCCTTTAAAGGCCCTCCCAGTTCCTCTGTTATTTTCTTAATTTGCTGTTTAGACATGTGCTCCTAAGTGTGTCATGTGATCTGAGCCTAATTCCTCTTGGACTTTATAACCATAGTCTGACACTGTCTTCTATCAGTTGTGTTATTATAGAGAAACTTTAGTGATAAATTTAGAAAAAAAGATTCCTGATTTCAAGTAATCAATTCTAAGTAATCAATTACTTATTTTAAACCATTTCCATTTACATGCGGTATAAGAAATATAGAGTTGAAATAACTTTCAGCTGGACAAATTTTCTACTAGATCATTTAATCTATTAGGAGCATTGCACACCTATTAATTCAGGAAATAAATCAGTCAAAAGCTTTATGTTACGACCGTCAGTTAATGTTCACAGCAAACAAATATAGTAAAAAAATGTGAACTCTGTAACTCTGACCCAATGACTGTATGTACAGTGGGTGGGATTCTAAAGTTACACTATATGATCCCTACTTGTCTCAGCTATGATCAACATTAAGCATGAAGCATAGATTTCACAAATGTTGGAGGTTTGTACTGGTCGTGATTTGGTCCCACATTTTAGCCCCTACTTGACTTGCTAAGACACGTGAGAGAGCAGGGACTAAATAAGCTACCCGTTTACACTTACCCGAGACCAGCTGTGCCAGAGCTGTGCACCTCGGAGCCAAGTAGGGACTAAACAGTGAAAAGTGGTTGGTTGCTAAAGCCTAACCGTACCAATGTTAGTGAATGGGGCAGATAGAAAATCTTTCAGTTAAGATCGGGAAATTATTTTCATAAATAGAACTTTGTTGTTTTTACATCTTCAGCTGACCCTGACATCTGATCTATGTATAGTATATTTTTAGAAAACCCATTTAATGAATCAGAAAAGGGCATGGGTTTTGTACATGGAGTTAATTTGAATAAATAAGCATGTATTTTCATGTGCAGAAATGAATCTCTTGACAGTTCTTTAACAAACCATGCCTTGGTCCACTTTTAACTTAATAGAGCTTCACTGAAGAGCTCTTTTCAGATATCGAAGCTAGTTCAATGTGTAGATCTGTTGTTTTATTTGGTTGAAGTATCATATTTAATTAAGTGTACAAATTACTTATGATACATGTGTAATGACTCAAAGACCATCTGATTGATTTCCACAACCTCATGAACACTGATGTTTATATACTCTGGATTTTGCTTGATCCAAACTTAACTGGATTGTCATTGGTTATAACATTTAGTCAGACGAATGGATATAAATTGGATGCTTGTATACGTTCTACATGTAAATCTTCACCGTAGTGTGTTCTATTTACAAACCCGATTCCAAAAAAGTTGGGACAAAGTTCAAACTGTAAATAAAACCGGAATGCAATAATTTACAAACCTCACAAATTTATATTGTATTCAAAATAGAAACATAGAAAACATATCAGCTGTTGAAATTTAGACATTTTGAAATTTCATGCCAAATATTGGCTCATTTAAAATTTTGTGACAGCAACACATCTTAAAAAAAGTTGGAAAAATTAAAGGTAAAAAAAAAACCAGATGGAGCACAATAGGTCAGTAACATGACTGGGTATAAAAAGAGCATCTTGGAGTGGCAGCAGCTCTCAGACGTTAAGATGGGAAGCGGATCACCAATCCCCCTAATTCTGCGCTGACAAATATTGGAGTGATATAAAAGTTCGACAGTGTATAATTGGAAAAGAGTTCTAACTTATCTTCATCTACAGTGCATAATATCATCAAAAGATTCAGAGAATCTGGAAGAATCTTTGAGCGTAAAGGTCAAGGACCCTACTGGGTGCCCATGATCTTTGGGCCCTTAGAAGGCACTGTATCACATACAGGCATGCTTCTGTATGGGCCAAGGCTTATTTAAAATGGACTGTGGCAAAGTGGAAACCTGTTCTGTGGTCAGACTAATTAAAATCTAAAGTTCTTTGTGAAAATCAGGGACGCCATGTCATTTGTACCAAAGAGGATAAGGATGACCCAAGTTATCAGCTCTCAGTTCAGAAGCCTGAATCTCTAATGGTATGGGGTTGCATTAGTACTGCATCATGCACATACAGCATCAATTAAAGCATCATGGTCTTTCTTAAGATCTGTGTGGTGGAACAGCAGAGTTTCTCCCATATTTTGAAAAATATATGACTTGACTGCATTAGATTGAGCATGTGAGCGCATTGCACGTTGGACATTCTGCTGATAAAAACTAAACCTGGACGTATAAGTGTTATGCAACATGTTTTGTATTTTGTCAATTAGATCCATTGCATTTGAGTTGCATATTTTCCTTGCTATCTCATGCAGGATTTATTGGGAATTTGATAAATACCTTTACCACAGAGAAGTGTTAAAACCTGTCTTCTATACATTCGATGATAGACAGGAAAACTATTGCATGTGGAAAGTTTTATTCATAAATGCAATAAAAGAGGTTAATCCATCCCCCTCTTCAGGTAAATAATTTATTGGCTGAATGGTTTGGTCCTGAATCAATGGAAATTGTTAAGGTGGGCAATCAGCAACTTCCTCTAATCTGGAAGCAGGGCTTGAGTTAATATGGAACCGCCTTGACTACACTTATGGAGCTTCTGAAGTCATTGAGAAGGTGCTTTTGAAGAAAATAGAAGATTTTCTAAAGATCACCAACAAAGACATGCATCGGAAATTATGGCTTAGTTAAGTCATCATAGAATTACTGTCTGCAAAAGGATATGAAAACTTATCAGGACTTATATCTGGACACATCAATGGGTGTCTGTCAAATAGCGGATAAACTTCCCTATAACATGAAGGAACTTTGGACTAATTTTGTAAATACCTGCTTCATATATTGATTACTTTTTGCTAAATTGTTAAAAATCAGCACTTCTAAACTGGTGTGACTGCCATGTCCATTCTGTTACACTGCTTTCCTGTTGAGAATCTATAAGCTGTCCTCTGTAATCTCCATAATTCTGCTGCTTGACTTCTCATTTATTCCCTCTCTCTCAACCACATCACACTAGTAGCACAAAGTACCACATTTATTTCAGAATTCCTCTTCTTTCCTATAAAACTCTTAACCTATATAATTTTTTTTCTGTCTTACAAACCCACTCAAACTCTTCATTCATTTTAAACTGCTCTATGACCAAGCATTTTCCAGATTTTTTTAAATCTCATATTTGCCTATTTATCTGTCTAAATATAAATTAAAAGTCCAGACTTGTCTTTTCTTTTCAAGCTTACAATGAAATCTCACAAAATAATCTAAAATTACATCTCACTCTTTAATTATACTTCCATTTTATCTCCTAATTTTTATGGTGCACTTGACAGACACAAAAGTTTCAGATGTAGAGTGTATTAAGAACACAAAAAGACATGTACAAATAACACAGCATGTAATACACAAAACAATATTTCAATAAAAAATATAACAAAACCCACAACAACATGCATACTGATTATCATAACTCACATCAGTGACTGTACTTTCGAAGGCCACCCATTAACAGGTGGGCTTTATTAACTTACAAGTGGGTGCAGCTATCTTGATTGCAAAAGATTCAGGGAGATGTAGTCTGACACCAAGTGCTGTTTTACAGTGAACCACAGGGCAATCCCTGACTCTTATCTGGTGACTCTTTCTGCATTCTTTGTTTGCCTTCTTGTAGTTAGCAATGGTCAGAAAAATGTACACATGGTTCTGTGGATTAATCTAATAGTAAATGCAATAGTCAATGCAACATATAAACTAAACAACAAATCAATGGCTGTGTAACGTTGGACTGGTGTGTGATACTTTACAAAGTTACTGGGTTAGGAGAGGTGCTTACATTTTCTTATTATTTTTATGGTTTTTAATAGTAATGTAGACATTTGCTTCTTTTTTGATACAGTTCCTGATATTTGTTATGATTTATATTTACTTGTGTACCATGTATTTTAATGAAAATATATTTATACATAGTGAGATGATATTATCGGTGGGCGGTTATCATTATTTGCAATATGATATCGTCATAATTAAAATCTGTAATTCCACTGATTTATAAAAAGTGTATTTTTAGGGCAGCATAGTGGCACATTTGATAACTAGGTTCACAGGTGGGTCATCCTGGGTCCTTTCTTGGTGGAATTTGCATGCGGTAGACTGTGTCGATAGATTATCCTTAGTTTGAGTGTATGCATTTTTCTGTGTGTGTGGCCTACGATGAGGTGGAAGCCTGTCTAGGGTTCTTCCTGCCTTGCATACTGTGGAAGAACAGGCTTCCACATGACCCTAAGCAGGATTAAAATTGTACAGAAAAATGAATGAATAAATGAAAGTCTATCTATACTGTTTGTACATTTTAACAGAATGCATATATTGCGTTATTTATGAATGTGATCGTGGAGATTTCAAAAGAACCATATATTCACTAACTAACTTACTTGTACAACCTGTATGCACTGCGATAATAAATCACTAACAACGCATTATATAAATCATTAACAGCCCATTCTCTAAGAACAATGTGTGCAAATATCCATTAATATGCACACCACTAAACTTTTATTTCATAAACAGAGAAAACTCTTTAAGCAATAGTTGAAAGGCCAATTTAAGCAACACCTCAAATCCGTAGAGAGATATCTGCCCATCTGCCAGTCAGTTATAATGACGTTGGCATTTCCCATTTGCCTACCTTATAAAAATGCTGATGACTTCATCCAGGATGTGAGTGTCCCATTCTAGACAGAGCCTGTTAGCAGCAGAGGCAGTTGGAGGTGACTGGGTTGGAAAGCAAAGGGCTTCTTAATGGACAGAATTAATGGCCACTCAAACTGCTGCACAAACACCATTTGTCCTCTCTAGAAATATCTCCTGACAGTCAGAATTTCCTGAACTAATGTACCCATGTGATGCCTGCAGCACTACAGATTTATAACTCAAACAGACCTTTCACTCCTGTAGATGGTGAAGTATAAGAATGCACAGTTTACATGCTTATAAAATTTTTTACTTTTCCGTGGATAAAATGAATATTTTTTTTGGCATCACCCCTAGTGTTCTGGTTCTTGCCACAGCCTCCTAAAATGGCACAAGAGAACTCCAGTACCTAGTCACACAAGTACTAACCAAGAAATATGCAGGTTTAAAGACTCAGCATACCAGTTGTCAAATGAGAAGTATCAGAGGCTATGCTCACTGTTACCTAGTCATTTTCCTTGTTAAATTGATTAACAAGTAATGTAATTCATTGTTATTGCTTAGTGTGCTAGATACTGATCACACATTGCCTAATCAATATTATGTTTGAAGGGCTATGATTTCTGAATGTTGTTTTGGATTTGGAGCAGGACAATAAACTCCACTTCCTTTTAACCCTGCAGTATATCTGCTTTGTTACAGTCATTCTTTCAAGCATGTAATCATTACATTTTCATGTGCCACTGTGCTTGCCTTTTCCCCAGAGTTTCCAGATTCTCTGTTTTCTGTGTTTTTTTCTGTCTCACTCAGTTCTCAATTCAGTGCAGATTTAGACTCTGCTTGGTCTTGTTTTTCTGTTGTTTCTTTGTTATGCCAAATTGTCCTGTGTGCTAATGTATGTGAAGATTAGTGCATTTGAAATGAGTTCTACTCGCAGGTGATAATTCCCTCTAACTCAGCATTGTCTGTTTGTTTACTGCACTGAACATTACAGATTACGGAAGATAACAGTGACTGGAACTAAGCTTACAGTTCCCCTATCCCTCTCTTAAAACATCTGCACTCACATTGTTACAGACAACCTTATGGCAACAATAAAAGCTATAATTATAGCTGGTATATTTAATGCACATATTCAAATTCATTAAATATTACTTTAACTGCTAAATGCTTACATAATAAAATGTAAATAATAAATAATAGTATATACGGTACTGTATAATGAATAGTATTGTATTAAATGACTACTTATAAATCTTTCATCTAGATGGTACGTATTAGGAAACGTGGAGGTATAGATAATAAACAAATGTGGTCACATCATGAAGGCCCACAGAACTACAAACACACACCATATTTTTATTCTGAAAATGTATGCCAAGTCTGAGAAACGAGACACAGAATATATGAATGCACTCTATACAATTATTTTTGACAATTATTATTGAATCATTGAATCAGGCTTTGTTCTTTTTTTCCAGTGAGTTCTGTATTATTTTCTCAGTAGGGAAGAACATGTTGATATCATTGCTCAATGTAATTAAACACTGACTATAGATAATATAGAGATTAGTCTGAAAAGAGTGTTGAAGCAGTCCTTTAAGACAGCAGCTTGTTGATAAAGCTTATCTTCTTTCAGTTAATCATTTAATAAATTGCACTTTTGTTCGAAAAGCTGTTTTGCACTGACAAAGAACAAGGTCATTTTGTTCTATACATAACTGTCCCGATCTAATATAAACTGTGATACTGATGTGCTCTGAAAATGACATTGTGTTATTTCAAAGCAATTAATTGTCACATTCACTCCAAAAATACTTGTGAAGATATATTAAAGAAACAGAGGAAAACAGGCTATAAAAAAACATTGTGACTAAAAAACAACAATAACAAACAGAGGGAGAATAGCTAGGAAAGGGATAAATATCCTATGCGCAGCAAGGTGGAGGGGGGGAGCAAGACAGCCAAGCTACAGGGTGTAGTTACCTCCATGATGGAACAGGTATAATATTGTCCTTGGCTGAGCCAGGCTACTCAACAGTGACTGTGGTGAAACGGGACAAAGGGATGTTCTCAGCCCAAAATTGTGGTCCTGCAACAGCCTTGGTTGTGTACACAACTGTAAGGATTTAGCTGCTACATGCCATGATATGAACTGTGGCCGGAGGGCAGTAAACCATACTGCATGCTGTATCACTGGAGCTGAGTATGGACAGCTATGGCATGGTGTCATACAGGAACCTGGAAACTCTGAACAGTAGCATGCTGCATCTTCAGGGTTTGAATTTGCACAACCTCTGTATGGTCCCCTATGGGAACCTGGACACTCAGGACATATGCCTCATATGCTGTAGTATGCTGCATCATGGGGGTTTGAGTGTGAACAACTATGGCACACTGGGCAGTGGAATGCTGTAGCACAAAAGCATGGGCAGCTAGGACTTTGAAATGTTGAATGACTCCCCAGGTGGGGATTAGGACAGGAGTGGCAATGCTTGGTGCTGATTTGGAGACCAACCACAAGATCAATGTTCCACACCCTGTGACGCAGTCCTCCGCCACAGATCCATCTCAGCGGGCCCAGTCCTATAGCTGGCTGCCCATAAGATGGCCCATAAGCTTGATTGCCAAGTAAATCCCTGCCCAGGATGGATCTGGTGACTGGGGAACACAGGCTGCATTCTAACTGTACAGGAAAAATGTTTATGCTACTTGTGGGGATTTATTAAAGAAAACAAGAAAACAGGATAAGAAAATAAATCACTTTGACTACAAACAAACAAAATCAGGACGCATAATCATAAAGATAAACATACTTTACACAAGGCAAGTCCAAGTAATAAAATCCCACATGACCTGGTGACAGCATATGCACTGCAGAGATGACATTGCAACCAAAAACCTCAAAGTAATATTTATTATATATATTTTAATGGCTATAAAAACAGCATTTGTTGATTGGCAGGTGGCAGTCTGGATGTTAGCTCAGTAGCGAATATCATCAATACAGATTCAAATCCAATCATTGGACAACAAATGGGAAGATTATTGCACCAGAGTCTAACCCAGTGAGCAAGAGAGCGAGCAAGAGAGAGATAAAGAGAGAGAGAGACGGACAGACAGTTATTATTTTAATTTCATTTATCCATTCTAGTCTGATTAGCGAAATTAGATTTTCCACACAGCAGTGCGTAATATGGCTGCTGCATTAAGTTAGAGAAAAAAGCAATACTGAAGCAGCAATATTCTCAATATCGGGTGGAACACAAATCTAGTCCTGTGATTATATATCATATATCAAAACCCTGCAATCGTCAGGGTCCAAGTTATGAGTGTTGAAATTTGATTGTCCAGTGACTCTTAATTTTGTTGAGCGATCTAAACGAAACTTTGTGAGATATGAGCAAGTCTAACTTATGATAAGCGAACCGAATTTCAAAATCATGGCTTTCCAGTTTTCTTGTAGCTTATGCAAAGAGAAAAATCTGTTACTTGCAATGCCCTATATATGGATAGTATTTCACAAAATGCTAAAAATGATAATTGTCCTTGGGTATTGTTGGCTATTGTTGGGTATTGTTGGGTAAGTTGGGCATACGCAACATTGTGTTGTGTTGGATATTGTGCCTACTACAGGTAAACTTGGTATAAAAGTAATATATTTTGGTGTTTTTTTAGCTATTGCCAAAAAAGTGTTTGAGCTTATCCGGAGACTATTTCCCATAACCCACCAGGTTTGCACCTTTACCTAAGAGAAACTAAAGATATATATCTTGAGCCTAAACCTAAACATTAGGACCGTGTCTGTGTTATGGGAAAGAGACATGTGGATATGTGAAGCCTGAGTTTCAGATATTGTTAAACAAACATGCACATCTTAAACCACATAATTAAGTTCACAGGCAGTTTAACCATCTGCAGTGTGTCTCATCAGAAATAATGATGAGTCAGCATTCTGGTGTAAATTCAACTTGACACTGAAAATCTCCCCACTGAACATCAAAGACACTTTAGTGAACATTGCACTAATGAGGACTAAATTCACTGGTGCTCACCTAGTTGGGAACCACCAGCTGATCCCTTAACACCAGCTCCACAACCAAGAAATACTAGGAGTGTCTCTAATTTCTGACCCTGCAAAGATTAATATCTCTGTCTCCTTCATCACTGACATATACACCACACACAGCATCCAAAAAGCCACCAATGTTGTGCCTCAAACCACACACCCGTCCTAACCCTCCTGCCGTCTTGAAAAGAAACATATTCAGGGCTTCTTAACCATTTCCACAAGCAGTCTCTACATTAACCAGAACCCGGATTGAATGCTAGACATATCCACCTAAAACACGCAGAACTGGACCAAACACCACATACTCGCACTCCCATCATTCTGCAGCTTTGTACAACATGCCTTGCACTCTTCAGTATTGTTTTTGTACTGTATTTTTCCTGCAATCTCAATACGGATGTTTCCACATGTGCACTTTATGTAGTTAGATAGTTCTCTGCATTTCTGCCTATGTTATTGAATGGAAGTTTATTAAGACACAGTAGATCTTAGCAGCAGGTGGATATTCATTTGTTAGATATAAAAGGACAAAGAAAGGCCAAGATCATTAAGGATGGATCTTTGCACCATAGTTACTGCATACAATTATTCAGCTTCTAGCTATAAATGTGATTTATCCTTATAGTATTCATGGTAGTTTAAATGAAAAATGTGTTGGTATTTTAGAAAATAGAGAAACTTTGCTTGTTAGAAATGATCAAAGACAAGTACAGTCAAGGATAATAAAACATTTAGTATGAAGGGGCTTAAATGAGATTAAAAAATGTTGTGTGCATTCCACGATGCTAGTCAAAATGTCACTGTGGAAAAAAAACAACAATTTTCTGGTGTTACATGTTTATGTAGTTAAATAAAGTGCCATTGATTTGGCATTTACAGAAAAAACACATTGTTATCAAACTGTCACGAGAGCTGCAAGGCCCGATGATGACACTATGGGGGTAGTATAACATCATTCAGTTCCACTGAAACAACATGCTGGCACCCAGAGACACATGGCATCTTAATAAGCTCAGTACTAGTGTTTCTGTTTATTAATTACACCCGTTTCTTGCTTATATAGCTAATATATTATATAATAAGTATATTTTATACACGTCTAACGGTTTCTAGGCTTTCTGCAACTATAGGTTCTACGTTTTTCCTGTAACCAAGCAGTTTGCTGGTTTTCTGATATTCTGCATTTTGACTCTTTGAACTAGATGTAACTCTGTGTTTATTTTTCTGCTTGGTTTGTTCTTTTTTACTTGTTGCTTGATTTATTAGTTGCAATGTATTAGTTGACTATAAGTTTTTGATACTGTTTCTGATCACGCTCACCTGAAATATTTGGTAAATAATTGTGTATTTGTCTCAGACCGCCCAGTGTGTAACTTGACCTTCTAAAATTTGAGTCAAATACACTTTATCTGAATGTACTGTCTTATATTCAATATTCTTACCATATTGATTTACTATTTTGATAAATAATTTATTTATTTATTATAAATGTATTTATAAATAAATAAATATGTAAAACCCTCTGTTTCTGTGTTAAATTTTTCTATATGTTCTATTATTATTCCTCATTCTGGCTTGCTTTTCTTCTTCTCCTACTTTTTTTCCTCTTCTTCATATTGTCTACTTTACTGTATGATATTACTGTATTGTAGAGTAAATATTTTGCCTCCTCCTCTCTATGTTCCATTTCTCAATTCAGAAATATTTTATTTCTGCTTTTATTGCTCCTTCTTCTTGTTCTTCTTTCCCATAATTCTTGTACTTCTTCTTCTTCTGTTAAAAATGATGGTGTGGGATATTATGCGGCTGATGGGTGAGCCATGTTATTTGCTAATGCTGACAGATTTAGCAATGGTGGTTGTGGAGATGAAATGCACATGCAGTGTGGAGTGGTGATACTTTATTTAGATATTTTGTCATTTTTAAACATTAGGTTTGACTGAGTTTGAGTAATGTACATGCAGAATTCACAATTTACTGATGCAACTCCTCATATCACATAGCTTGCCTATGCAGTATTAACTTTCTGCTACATGGTTGGAATTTAAAGATGGCTTATTGTTTGGAAGGTGATGAGTATAAAATCAAAAATATATGTCTGATAACTCAAAATTTTCCCTGATCTCTGAATAGAAGGATTATGGTATCCCTTCTCAATCAGAGTGACATTGACAAATCATGGGCTCCTGATAGCATACTGATAGCTCTGGGTGTGCTCAGCTTCCCAATGACATAGCACTCGCTGAGCACCACTTCAAAAAACAGCACTTATGAGTATTCTCATGACAGTTTGTAGCTATTATATGATGGGGTGCTGACCAGTGGGTGGGAATTTGTCAAGGTGACATGAAACAGAAAATAGGGGAAATAGTACGAAAGTCACAATACCATGCAATTTACTAATGTAGACACCCATCTACATCTCATCTGCAGCAGTCTGTCGAAACAGAGCAGAAACACGTTTAGTGCACACTTAAAACCAAACAATCAGCAAACATGAAAAACAGGAGCTATAAACATAGCTAGGCATAATGCAGGATCAAATTAGAAATTATTATTATTAACATTAGCCGGACTGCCTTTTTCTATCTTAGAAACATTGCAAAGCTAAAAAATACACAGACACTCTATGATGCTAAAACACTAATTCATACCTTCCAGATTGGATTTTTATAATGCCTTGTTGTCTGGATGCTCCAATATTGGGAATATGTTCAGGTTTCAGTCTCAGTGTTTAAGTCTAAGATAAATACATGCTTATAGCTTCAGTTGCTCTTAGGTAAATCTGGTGGTTTATGGGCATTAGAGTGTTGGTAAACTGAGATGTTTGAACTGAGATGTATTCCCTCTGGATCTAACTTTTAGTTACAGTATCCTGCTCTTGCTTATCTTAGTAGAGTTTGTAATCTAACACATACCACAGTTATTAAATTCCTCCTTTACTATGATCATGCCTAATAATTTTTCTCTGCTATTTCCTTTTCTACTGAGGTACACATGCTACCACTAAGACAGTGCTGAGCCTAATCCCTCTCGGACACCTGCCTGATCTACTTAGACTCTTTTTTCAGACTTTTCTGTTACAACACAAATGAGGATGGGATGGTTTTTCTCAAGGTTTCTTCCTCTTATCATCCCATCCTTGCCACTGTCACCTACCAGCTTGTTCATTAGGGATAGAAATTAACCTAATTAATCTTCATAATTATATCCTGTATATCATTACTGATTTGTAAAAAATGTTCCAGTGTAAAATTCACTATATTAATAAAATAAAACTGAAATACAAAATATAAAGGGTGAATTGAGCATTACTGGCATTTACGACCTTTGGGCAGGGAAATGATGGGATTAACTTCCAGTGTAATTGGGATCAGGCATTCGCCGCTATTACTGAGTCCTACTGTGCCCAGTTTCAGAGTGGGATGAGAAATATAGGAATTTTTTCACTAAGCATGTGTTGAGGCTTTTTTATTTCAGGGTGAGTGACATCACTGATGACAGCTGAAGCTTTAATGGTTCAGTAAATGTCTTGAGTCTTTTGGCAGAATTAATAAACATTCATTCATTTATTCATTTATAATCTTCCTCTTAATCATGTTGGTGTCACAACTTATATATTTTTGTGTTCATGTTCTTTCTAAGTCCATGCGCAGTGGTAAAAATATTGTTTCCTATTTAATAAAAATGAATGAAGTAATCACAGTATGCAAAAGCACAATTATTGTCCCATCTTTGAAAAACACTGCAACAGTTTTAATAATAGACCTTTATTGTCATTACATACACATCAAAACAGATTAAATGAATAAAAAACACAAAATCCTAAGATGCTTTTGGTTTTAATGTTGGCAGTGACTGTTCCCATTCTGACACTGATGCAAGACAGCATCACAAATAGTTCAAATGACTACATTTATGACCAGCAGGGGGGTTTATGTACACATGAAGTCTCAATATGTCAACCTTTTTTGAACCAAATGGATGAAAAGCTTCAAAGATTCAAGCTTCATCTGGATATCATTATCTGTCACTAGGGACTCATTATGTAGTTATTTTACTAATGCATGGCCGGGCTTGTCATATGACTTCCTGCATTTGACCTGTAGGGTGTTTGCCAAGCTCTAGTGGTTGATGATATTACAGGGTATATTCATAGACAAGGATGCATTCATATTACATACAAGTTAGGGCTAATTTGGCATCTCCAATTAACATCACACGCGTTTACTTAATATTGCTTAATCACATTTTTAAAAACTTGCAAAGCTACAGTAAATTAAATCACTGGAGAGTTCAGTGTTAAATATTTCTAGAACTTAACCACCTCCGTTGTCTTCAGTCTTGTGACCAACTCATAGCATGTGATGCTCCTAGCCTGTTTTTGCTCTTTTTTTTCCCACTCATCCACTCTTTTATTCACATTCTAGTTTCTCTAGACACTCTGCTCTCTTCATTTTCTTTCTCTCTCTCACACGTTGAAGTCTTGCTTCTCTTCCCCAGAGAGTCTTGGCTATATTGAAATGGATTTGCATAGCTGATGGGAGTAATATGCAGTCTGAATTGAGTCACTTCTGGCAGCACTAAGAGCTTGTGCGGTATACCTTATTGTTATCTTTAAGTCTTTTCTCTTCTGTTTCTGTCCTCCATCCATCCATCCATAAGCAATTTATCTATCTATCTATCTATCTATCTATCTATCTATCTATCTATCTATCTATCTATCTGTCTGTCTGTCTGTCTGTCT
>JAOUQT010000028.1:6715067-6725403 GCA_025769995.1 Xyliphius kryptos | reverse complement strand
GAACTAAAGACGAGGACGACACAAATTGTTATAAGCACTCAGTTCAGAAGCAGGCATGGGCAGCTTACACATCTGGAAGTACACCATCAATGCTGAAAGGCATATCCAGGTTCTAGAGCAACAGATGCTCCCATCCAGATGAAATCTCTTTCAGGAAAGATCTTGCATTTTCCAACATGACAATGCCAAACCACATACTGTATCAATTACAGCATCATGTCTGTGTAGAAGAAGGGTCCGGGTACTGAACTTTCACCTATAGGAAACATTTGGCACATCATAAAACTGAAGATATAAAAAAGACCCAAGACAGTTGAGCAACTAGATTTATACATTAGACAAGAATGGGTTAACATTCCTATCTCTCAACTTGAGCAAGTTGTCTCATCAGTCCCCAGAGGTTTACAGACTGTTGTAAAGAGAAAAGGGGATGTCAACATGGCCTTGTCCCAACTTTTTTGAGATGTTACCTAACTTTTCTCTATAATTATTACATTTTCTCAGTTTAAATATTTGCTATGTCATTTATGTTCTATTCTGAATAAAATATGGAATTTTGAAATTTCCACATCATTGCATTCTGTTTTTATTTACAATTTGTTCTTTGTCCCAGTTTTTTTGGAATTAGGTTTGTTTGTATGTGTATGTACGTAAGGGCATTGTGACAGTTTCCTGAACTAATTGGGCGTAGAGTTTAGGGAATATGCTGTAATCTAATGGTTTTGACCTTGGCCTTTTGCTAAACTGAAACTGCAGCTGTGTTTTTGACTGGCCAGTAAGAGTATTTTAAAACAAAAGCAAAACTGAAATTTGCACTGTACAGGACAGAACAAACCTTCTTATTTAACTCATATTTTTCATTGCCACCTCTCCTTTTACTTATAGTATTTAATCTTTTCCTGCTTAATATTTTACATGTCATTGTTTATGCCCTTGCATTTTGGAATAACTGAGGGTAATGCATACACACCCTGCTAAAGCATACAGAAGCTCTGTGGTCTAGTGTGCTCTGGAGTGTTTGGACAAGTGTAAAGTAAATAATTTTATAATAAAATGACATATACAGGGGTTAGACAATGAAACTGAAACACCTCTCATTTTAGTGTGGGAGATTTCATGGCTAATTTGGACAAGCCTGGTGGCCAATCTTCATTAATTGCACATTGCACCAGTAGGAGCAGAGTGTGAAGGTTCAATTAGCAGGGTAAGAGCACAGTTTTGCTCAAAATATTGCAATGCACACAACATTATGGGTGACATAATGTACACACACACACACCATTTCCAAAAGTATTTGCTCACTCATTTAAATGATCAGAATCAGGTGTTCCAATCACTTCCATGGTCACATGTGTATGAACGCTTCAGCATAACAAGATATTTTGGACAATTTTATGCTCCTAACCTTGTGGGGACAGTTTGGAGCTTCCAACATGACCAGTGCACAAAGCAAGGTATATAAATACATGGATAACAGAGTCTGGTGTGGATGAACTTGTCTGACTTAAACCCAATAGAACATCTTGACTGAGAGCAAGGCCCTCTCGTCCAACATCAGTATGTGACCACACATGTGCTTCACACCTTGTGGACAGCCTTCCCAGAAGAGTTAAAGCTATTCTGGACCGACGTCATATTGAACCAGTTTTTTGTCTTTTTATTTTTTTATTCTCTCTGTATATATGTTTTTTGTGCCTGAGCTTCACAGACCATAAAATCAGTGATTTTATTGCTAGGCAACTAGCATTTGCAGAAAGCAAGAGGAAGAGCCCACACTATGTCTCAAAGTGTTCTCTGTGTGAGAATATGGGAGAGGGCTTTCATGCTTACTTGTATGTTAATACAAATATAAAACAGCTATGGCCATTTTATTTATAAATTACATGTGCAGTCTTAATATAATTAATTATGATCAGGTCTATCATCCATACATTATTGAAATCATTGATCTGTAGTGGGTTCTGTTTCAGGGTTACTGTGTTAACACTGATTTATACCACAAACGTGGCTATCTTTTCAGTTTTTCACCATGGCAACCTACCCTATGCAGGAAACCTGCTCCGGGACAGGTTAAAGCTAACTGACTGGTTTTGAAACTAACTGCACTAAGCTGCATAAACCCTGCCTCATATCAAATCACTGATCTAGAAATAATGAGGTCTTCATAATTGAGCTCTGAGTTTGTTCACTGAAAGTTTTTTTTTGCAAATACGGAGTATATTCGTAAAGCTAGTTATCTTTGTAACCTAATTGGTTTCTTTGTATCCTTATGCATCGATTATTATTGCATCTGAAGTTAATGACAATTTGAATTTAAAATTGTAATTTTGTTCTTTTGCAATGAAATACCCATTATGCACATAAAGTACACATTAGAGCGCTGAATCTCCTAGCTTTTTTACACTAACATTTAAGGCTGTGTGAGAGGAGCCCTTTAAAACGTGCAGACCCAAATTACTTGATAAAAAAAGACTTGTTAACCAGCTTTTTGATACCAATTAAACCAGTGTATGAATGTTTGGTTAGCTTGAGAAAAATAATATAGTCCCATAATGGAACAATGTGAGACTGCATTTTACTTCACACATGTGCCCAAAGCAGGTGTAGCTCCTTCAATTGAAGCACCTTGTAAGCAAGGTGCCATTCTCAAAGGCAGTTAATTGTTACTTGCTAAGACAGAGTTCAAACTGACAACCTTTGAACATGGCTGCCTCAAAAGATGGCCATCATACTAAAACCCCATGGTATTTGAGCTTGCTTCACTTTACAGCTCTCTGGAGTAAGGTCCAGCAAGGGTCACGGCATTTGCAGGAATTAGTTACAAACCATATTCAACACAATCTGATTCACAACTTAGATTTATGCATGCATTTAACTGACGGATCAGGGGATGTTTAAAACTGGAGGAAATACTTGGCTCTGCAGACCACAAGAACAAACTGAAACATTTCTACCTAAATGTCTCTTTGTAGCTTTTATCCTAAAAAAGTTCCATGATAGATGATTTTATTACATTTGCTGAGTCTCAAAGTGCTATTACTGTCACTGAATTAAAAATACTGAGCTACCAGGCTGTTCATGGTGAAATCCTTGCTTTATTTGAGTCCATTACTGCCTGACTTAAAACACCACCAAGACAAACATGTGCTGTATCCTTAACATCGTATACAGTAAAAATAAATGAATGTTGTTTTTTAGATTGTGCTACATCTGCAAATCGATCTGACCTCATCCTGCTACTGTTTTAAGAGTCGCATCCATCACTACACGAGTGCTTTGTTTAAATAGTCAAAACGCACCCCATTTATAATAATTACTGGTACTTCAGCAACATTGAAGAGGAAAATGGAAATGACTTCTTTGCCTGTGTTTGAAATGTTCCCACAGCATTTCATGGGGTCATTTCTCATTGTAACTCCGCAAGCAGGTAATGGCACAAGCATTAAATTGTTGTATACAAATCCATCCTTAATAGCGCTTATAAATCATACACAAAAGCATAAGTTAGAATTTTGACAAATGCAAGTTCTGGAAAGAATTGAACCATCATTCATTAAGTGGACTTAATGTAAACTAAAATAACTAAAAGTTTATTGCCGAAAAACCTGAACCTTGGAATTCACAACTGCTGTAGAAAAAGCTTACTAATAAATACAGTATTATAACTCATAAATAAGGTTTTGTATAATTTGTCATGTCATATGCTATCATCGCTTTGCATCGGTTGGCTGCACAGATGTGCTCTGTGGGATAGTCATAAGTTGACTGAGTTTCCCAATCTTGTGTCAGCTCCGAGGGCAATTTAGCGACACAAATTCACATATTGTGTATTTTTGGGCACAGAGAGAACAACTCCATATTGACAAGTGGCTATCTATTCAGTTGGGTTTGTTACCATGACAACCTACTCTACACGGGAAACATGCTCCGGGACAGGTTACAGCTAACTGCACTGGTTTTTAGGCTAACTGCACTAAGCTGCATAAAATCTGCCTATTGTCCAATTATTGAGCTCAGAATAATGACGGGTTCATCACTGAGCTCTGAGTTTGTTCAATGAAAGGTTCTTTGCAAAGTCTAAGAGAAAGGACACAGAAATTACCCAGGATGCCTCATTTAGGAAAACCCAGGACCTTCTTGCTGTGAAGCAAAATAATTTATGTTTTTTTTTTATTATTATTTATGTACTCTAGCCTTCTGAAGGAGCCTATATTCCAAAGTCTTTATAGAGATAAAGACAATTATTTAGAATATATCTATAATAAGATACTCATTATAACCGCAAGCTTGCTGTGTTTTATAACATAATGCTACATTATAAAAGCCTTTTTCCAATCCTCACAACATGTCAGTATTTTACTGTGTTATTTTGTTTTGTTCTTGAAAATGAGACTAGGCTTCAATTATCATTATGGACAAGTTTTCGAGATTTTTATTACAGGCTATTGCATGTTTTTTAATCAAAAGCCCATTCATAAAGTTGAGACTTTTTGTAAATGCTATCTATTTTAATAAACATTTTATGTTTGTAAATACAAGTCAATTCTATACGAGACAATGATTACAATAATTACAGATTAAATGTAAACTTTGCATCATGGGTTTTCCGTATATACCAGAACTGATTTGTAAAACATTTATGTAGCACATACAGTATACTTTGACATAACAGCAAGGACACGTAACACAGCGGGCAGGAAATGATCTTTTTATTAATGAGCCGTCACACACACACAGAGCCAGGCTGAATCAATAACACAATTAATTCCCCTAAGACACACACGGATACAGTAAAACACAAACTAACCAAACTAACATTAAAATATAACTAAACTAACCATAATTAACACAAGAACACATTATTTAATTAATTAATTAAAACACATGAAAGCACATTAAATCAACCAAGAAAACATAATCAATCCTATCCACACCATGATAAAACAGTTTAAAACCTGCACCAGTGCTTCGAGCCTTACTACCATTCCACTTTGTCTCTTGCATACACTTATATTATATTTACCTTTCTTCTCTCCATCATGTCAGCCAGTTCTCTACCTTTCCATGTCATCGTCCCTACATTCAATGTTGCTACACTCAATCCTACACTCTTGACTATCCTGTTTTCTCTCTGTCTCCTCACACTCTTTCCTGCTCATCGTCCTTGGCAAACAGTAACCCAATTTCCGTCAGTACCCTGTTTGCCACCGGTACTGGTGGGGGTCGTTGTTAACCCGGGCCGCGACCGATCCGGTATGAAGGAACACGCATTTTAATTTTTTGCAAATGTTTTACACCGGATGTCCTTCCTGACGCAACCCTCACCATTTACCCGGGTTTCAGACTGGTACTAGAAATACACTGGCTTGTGCTCTCTAATGGCTGGTTTCAATTAAGGAATTAATTATAATGAATAAAAATACATTTGATACTAAAGTCTAAACATATGACATTATCTAATGTGTAAATTAAGGTTTACTTATATACAATCATAGTGTAATGACTCCAATGCAGATATTTTAAGACAAATGCAATGTTATTGTTGGCAAAAATAGTCAATATGACAATCCAGGCAAAGCAAAATAAAATAGGTAACAATAACAAAAATCCTTATATCCAAACTAGTTCATGAAAAATTAGAAGTACAAACTGCAAATAAAAACGTAATTCAATAGTTACAAAATTACAAAAACCGATATTGTATTCACAATATAACATGGACAACATCGAATATCATCAAATATCAAAAGTAATATATTTTGAAAGATATATCCAGTTTCAGTTAACATTCCTATCCCTCAACTTGAGCAACATGTCTCCTCAGTCCCTAGGTGTTTACAGACTGTTGTAAAGAGAAAAGGGGATGTCTCACAGTGGTAAACATGGCCTTTTTCCAACTTTGTTGAGATGTGTTGCTGTCACAAAATTTCAAATAAGTCAATATTTGTCATGAAATTTCAAAATGTCTCACTTTCGACATTTGATATGTTGTCTATGTTTTATTGTCAATGCAATATCAGTTTTGACATTTGTAAATTATTGCATTCCAAAAGTCATAAATAATAAACAATTATTATGAAATGTGTACTAAAATACGTTGCCTAACATGTTTGAACATTACTTGTGTGTGTGTGAGAGAGTTCAGAATGGATTGGTCTGGTAATTTTAAATCAGCAGTTTGATAAATAACAACTTGGCTGTGGTTGGAGAGTCGTATTCATCACTGAAGCACTTGTGGCTTGCTCTCAAAAGCTTGCTTAAATTACTTAAATCACTTAATTTCTCAAGTGAAATGGCAAGCACACTCGCTCATTAACGTGGCTATTTGAATTCAGAGTGTAATTTCCACTGGACACATAGTCGTTCAGCAAGCGGACTGGGTACTAACCATGCAAAGCAATCCGTGTGAGATCTGTACAATCATTTGTGTCCCTATTCTAAAATAAAAAATACAAAAAACAACAATTTTTTAAGATATTATCTATACTTAACATTAGGACACATAACTTTAGCTGCAAACCAGGGCTGAGTTGCCAAGCATTGATTATTTTCTTTTGTTTGGTCTTACAAGTTACATTTACATGAACAAACCAGCCAGCGTACAGTAGACTAAATCAGCAACAATTAAACAAACACAAAACCTTATGTCTTTCTGCATACACAGACATTTGTCGGAAACATCTTGCATCATTGTTTTGGAGGTTATGCTATTTTTACCAGGATTTTGATCAAAGTGTAGCAACAGTAGGCCAACGCGATCAACTAAGTTGATGCCGCAAACTGACTATGATACAGTTGAGACAGTATGGAAAATAAGAATTAAAAATATGCAGTGTTTCTTACATTGACTCAGACTTCTATTTCATTGCAGACAGCTGATATTTTATGTTGTTTTCTGGTCATCTTAATGTCAGTCATTAATAAGCATCCATACCTTTATTTCATGGTTGCAGCTCGTTCCAAAAAAGTTGGGTCAGGTGCAAGTTAGGTCTAGTAATATTGTAAGAACTAAATAAAGATGTTACTGCAAATGAGTGATGTCAGCAGGTAATTTTTAACTCACAAAGTTTAGTTTAGTTGAGAATAAGATGGGCAGAGGATCTCCAGTCTGTCAAATTTACGTGAGAAAATTCTTTCAATGTTTTAAAACAATGTGTCCAAAGAAACACTGAAAGAGATGTGCATATTCATATGAATGGTGGTTCTTGATGCAGTTCAAGAGACCAGAGAGACCAGAGATCACAGTTTAAATTTGTTCATGTATCCTTTATGCACTGAAATTCCTCTTTTAAGGTTATGGAGCATTGTATAGGAAGCAATATATAAATACCCTGCAATCTTTCTTTGAAAAAAAAATGTTTTTGTAACAAATTATGATTACAAATGATTACATATTGACTTCACCTATTTGAACCACATCATTATTTTGTTTTATCGTGTTATTATTGAATGTGTTGCAGGCCAAATTAAATAAAACAAATAAAATACATTTTACTCGCAAAAATATGTAATGGAAATGCAATAAAATAGAGGTCAGAGAAAATATAAGATGTCAAGTCATAAACCAAAATACTTCACAATGGTTTCCTTCATGGATGAGTCAGCTTTCTCCAATGCCCCTGTCTGATGTTGTTTGTAGTAGTCTGGCCCCTGATAATACAGTCCAAATGGTTATGTTGTCTATCCAGATTATACTCAGTCTTCCACATCTGACTCCCTCCACCAGTCCTGTCATTACACTTCCTTAATTGTCATGCGGGTGCCCCGTCACATGACCATAGTAAAGTATCTTGTGGAATTTGATGTGATTCAGTAACTCCTTTTATGTTCTGGCCATCTTGTAGACTTGCTCAGAGGTCATCTTCATCCATGTGATCCTCATCAACTTCCGGAGACATTTGTTTTCTAGAATGTGACTATGCCTTTCATTTTCTTTCTTTATTGTCCAGGCTTCACATCCATATGTGGCTACTGGCCAGACCATGGCTTTCATCAGTCATCAGTTGCTGCTAATTGATGTAAAGGCACTACATCTATGTATTACATTAAATTACATTATTAGATGCACTATATATTTTTATTATATTTGTCCATTCCATCCCAACTTTTTCTAATTTGGGGTTGTAATTATTTTTACTTATATGGTGCATATAAGTGATATCGATAAAATATTGCATTATTTAAAAAAAATGTGTTCAGGTGTATATTGCACTCACCTGTGGTTTAGTGTTCTTTGGTGTATGTTGTACTCACCTGTGGTATAGTGTTCTCAGGTGTATGTTTTACTCACCTGTGGTATAGTGTTCTCCGGTGTATGTTGCACATCATTCGCGCATGCCCTAAACTAGAGAGGGCTCAAAGTAATTCTTGGGCAGTAATCACTGTACCACATGTTAATATGTCACTTTGTGATTTTTGCTGTGTCTTTGTCTTAAACCCAGTCTAATCAACAGCTGTGGGTGAGCAAACCTCACCCATTCACACACTGTACAGACTAAAAATACAGACTTATTTAAGATGAATACTTCATCTACTTTCTGTTTGTGGTTTAAGACTACATTTTCTCTCAGATCTTATAGCTGCAAATTGATTAATTAGGTATTTGATTTATTTCTTTCTTACTCTATCCCAGAAGACCCCTGGGCCTTTGCATAAATGTTAACTTCAGTTCATGGGTCAAAGTGACCAGCAATGCGAAAGAACCACAATAATCAGACTGTGGATTACCAACACGAAAACATGCACAATGTAGACACTGAATCATTCGGTGGACATGAGCTTATAGATAAAGGGCATCCCAAGCACAACAAATGAGAAAGCAGTGTGTTATTACAGTTTACTTTCCTGGACTTTGACCTTCACACCGGCTTACAGGAAGTACAAATTCATAAAAATATACAGTATATGATTGGTGTGAGGTATAATCTGTCATTATATTGCCAGTGGGAAATGACCTGAGATATGAGGTGAATGAGTGAATGCAAAATCTGCATTCACATTGTAGGGAAAGTGAAAATGTCGTGATCATTCGAGTGTGAGAAGGACAAAGATCTGCTTCTTTATTGAGCAAATAGATGATGGCACTGTGGTCATTATGAGGTATAATCAGACTTGCCATGCGTATTGCCTGGGTTAAGAACAAACCATTTAACAGTTCGTAAAATATAGAAATGGCTTGCACAAAACTGAACGAAAACTCATTCTTATTCAATACTCAATATATATTTTTTTCAATATAGTCTTTCATAAGCTTAATTAATTTAAAAATAGTGATTTCCTACTTTGTCATATTTCAATTTGCTTTCAAATTTATAGCAGTCATGCATAAAATATTAGACACTTAGTTTCTGGGACAGTTAGTTCTCCATGAAGAGAATATTGCAAACTCTTAAGTAAAGTCTTGGCGCACAGACAAAATAAATAGTTTTTTTCAGCATAATTTACTGAATGCAAACACATCACCTGAGACACTGGCTGTTAACCAAAAGTTTAGTGGCTCCTGCCCACCCAGGGACATAGGCAATTTGTCAGGCTGTTGAACTGATTCCCTGGGTTGGATTAACATACCAGCCGCTTATGGGCATTGTTGGCTCTGTGGTTAGATTTAGGGTTAATCATGAGAGAGTCAGCAGTTCAAGCCACAGTACTCCAGAGCTCTATCACTGTTAGGACCAGGGGTGCTGGAGATATTGTAACGAGTGGAAATGTAGTACCTTTACTTTAAAGGTTATGAAACCGCAGTGCACGTGTGACAATTTTCTGTATCTCTGTATTCATATTCTAAATAACATTGTTGTAGGTTTGAATCGGTTCATGTGAGAACCCAGGGAAATACAAACGGGAATAAATCTTAAACAGTCAACTTGCTAAATAAACACCTGTTGAATACCTACCACCAGTGAGCCTCGTGTCTCATCCTTACCCTACTCTGTAAAACCATTTCAATACGTTACAATATGTAAAGAAAAGTTTAGTATTGTAATGTATGACAAATAAAGACTTCTATTCTTATCTAAAGGAATTGTGAAAAATAAGTCTATGTGGCCTGGTGTTTGTTACTAGATAGTGAGTTTTTTGCTAAGTGTTTGCTTAGCTTAACTTTGTTCTCTATTATGTAAAAAAAAATATTTCCTGAGGCACAACTTTGGACATATCATCTGTGTTGTTTCCTGAATAATTGTTTCTAGGTGTTTCTGGCCTTACAACAGCCACCTTCCTCTAGGCAATGCAGCAGAGGCTGTTCAATTCAATTTAATTTATTTATTTATAAAGCGCTTTTAACAATGGTCATTGTCCCAAAGCAGCTTTACAAAAAACGTTTTATCCCAGATGAGTA
>JAOUQT010000028.1:6690595-6714967 GCA_025769995.1 Xyliphius kryptos | reverse complement strand
AATTAGACACAATCAACTATCTAATGGACAATTCAAACACAAGTTGTGCGGAGAGCAAGCAGAAACTCCGGCAGACTAGCGCTATGGCAGCATAACTACAGGGTAGAACCAGAAGGTGATACAGACATGAGGAAGGCCTGGGACATAAAGCAGCCAGCCACTCCACCGTCAAAAAACCTGAGTGAACTCCCCTTTTCAACTAGAGCCACCTCGATGCTGGCAAATTTCTGACTTCCAAATTCCACTGGCATACTGTATACCTGGTTCTCCACAAATTCCTCTGACAGTCATCCACCAGCACTTGGTACTTCTCCCTCTTCCTCTCATAACCTTCCTCTTTCCTTTTCAAGTCTGGACTTAGTAATGTGAGGTGGAATTTCCAGCTGCCTCACCTGCATCAACTGCCATTGGCCTTTGAGAACAAATCTGTAGAGCAGTTCTTTAATGCTCTCTCAGGCTTCTGACCTTCTTTGACAACACAAATGTCCTTGGCTTTAGCCTGGTGGAATCAGCTGTCTTTAATCTCCTCGGTCATTGCCGCCACAATGGATTTCAGGGCCTGATTTTGCCTCCATCAATACCAACCCAGAATCTTTGAGCAGCTTTTTAAGATGTGTGTCTAGTTTCCCCGGTCATCTATAACAAATGTGTTTAATTTGTGAG
The DNA here is from genome assembly GCA_025769995.1 of Xyliphius kryptos. Taxonomy (NCBI): domain Eukaryota; kingdom Metazoa; phylum Chordata; class Actinopteri; order Siluriformes; family Aspredinidae; genus Xyliphius; species Xyliphius kryptos. The sequence goes on along the minus strand of JAOUQT010000028.1, from coordinate 6,714,304 downwards.
CATTACTGAAATTTGGAATGTAGTGTTGTGTTTGAGACAGTGTTTCCATAAGATTCTCTCACTGTGCCATTGGCTGTGCAGTAATTTTCCCAAATGCTTTTCTACACTGTGCATCCATTCACACAGTCACTTTAATTTACCTAGGGCATGCAAAATGCTCCTCAGACAGCTACTCGATGGGGTCCTCTTTCATTTCTCCACTGGATATTTAAAACAGATAAATGGATTTATGTTTGAGTAAATTCCATTTCTTTTTTATTATTTCATACACCTCTGCTATTTGTTCCCAGTCTGTTGATATTAAAGACTTATCTTAAATGTGCCGACATCAAGTGGATAAAACTTTTCCTTCATGGCGTCTTCCCTTTTCTAACAAAGATTCTGGAACATATAAATACAGTTGTGTTCATAATAATAGCCGTCTAACATCACTAATGTGTTTAATTACTGATCTTACCAGAAAGGATGATATAACATAGAATTAATTTCATGATCAGGTTTATCAGCCGCATAATGGGTGAGGGACCATTTTTAGAGATACCAATTAACCTATCATGCATGTCTTTGGAATGCAGAAGGAAACCGAAGTACCCAGTGAAAACCCGCATGCACACGGCGAGAACATGTAAACTCGACTCAGAAATTTCCAGAGTTGTCTCACCCGGGCTTATCATGAAGTTTAGATAAGGTTAATTTTTTATCCCTACTGTGCAAGCCAGAAGATGGCAAGAAAACCCCCTGAGATGGTAAAAGGAGAAACCTTGAGCGGAACCAGGTTCAGAAGGGAATCCCATTTCCATTATAATATCGATAATGCGAATAAACTGGTCAGGTGTTCATTTGGAATTGAATGTCCAGTGCCTTTGTATATACTGTACACATATAAAGAAATACTAATGAGAATTTAGCTTTTTCTCCATTGTTTTAAACATACTGATCTTATTTTGAACACAACTGTACAATTTCAGGTATTTAAAATGTTAGTATAGAGTAAGTGAACAGCGTTTGTTAAAAATTAACACAAACTGCATGTTTATGGAACCTATAGGGTCTTGTTTAAACTGGTTATTGTTTTGCAATGGGTGCTTGCACATATGTGTTCCATGAGATACAGTAAACAGTCTGACTGAGCACCTTTTGTCAACGCTTGCAGTTCCACCTCAGTTACTAGCGCTTATGGCATTTTCCAGCAGCACACTCAACCCACTGAGCTTTCCAGGCTGCTAACTAGTTATCACGTTGGTAAGATTGATATAAAGCTTTAAAAATTGTACACTAAATCCATTAGTGGATTAGAAACACCTTATTGACATAATATCACCTGCTAATACATACACCCTGGACCAAACACTCCGAGACACACACTCACATCCCTCTGTAACTTTGAACATAGTTCATCAAACATAAAAAAAAAAAAAACAAAGGTTTTGATCTATCCAATGCACATAAGAAGGCTACGTTTTCCAGCTACGGGTAAATAGAAAAAACATGAGTGACGTTGATTGCGTATAGGTAGTTGGATCCCAGAGGTGCGGTGTCAGTGTTGGATAGTTTGTTTCATAGTGTGCAGAGATGTAAATGAATGACATGGATATCAGAACCATGTACATGAAATCAGCATTTTTTTTATGCAAAGTCAGCCTAAAGAGATGGAAATAGAGAAAATTTGTTTTTGCATTCAGATGTTAAAAATTAACCCCTTGTGTTGCTTTGCTTGTTGACTGTGGGACAAAAAGACATTGAACTGATCCCTTACCTTTTGGCTGTAGTGGGATTTCATCCATGGTTAATCCTTATCCTACTACACACTCTCTTCTCCTGTTCTTGTCATTGATTCACTCATGTTCTCTATATAGTCTAGCTATGATAAGTCAGAAGAATTTAATAGTAGGTCAAACTTTGTTAAGCTTCCTTAAAAGATGATGCACAGAACAAGAACATATTAAACTTTACAACATCTCAAAATTAACTAGTCATTCAAAAATCTTTTCTCCATACTTATAATTTTAAAACTTCTAGTTTACTAACCTTTTATTAAAATTATGTCTATAACTATGACTAATGTCACAAAAAGACTAGAAATTTTAGGGCCATATTGGTTTCCTACTACAGGCCAAATACATGCACGTTAGGTAAATTCGAAATGCTAAATTGTCATTTTAGGTGAACTGGAAAAGCTAAACTGTCCGGTCCTAAGCCCGAAAGGGTGAGGGTTGTGTCAGGAAGGGCATGTGCCAGATCCTGATGCGAGGGACCCCTGGTGACAGGAAAAAATTCTGAAAGATAAAAAAAAAATTGGAATAAGCTTTCTTAGTGTCGATGTGAGGTTTACACATAAGCAGAATGCTTATGCAACGCTCATGTAATCCACAGAACACATAGTTCAAATGAAATATTTTTACATGTTCTGCTTGTTCTCTATTCCGACAGAAGAACTCTGTGAATCATGACAGTAATTGTTATATGTTTTACTTTTAACATTATATAAAATCCACGGCACAATTATTTAGAGGAATAAGCTATCGTATAAAAAAAACATACAGTGCCATTCAATTAGAAAAAGATCACCCACCCAGTGAAGGACGATAGTGATCGATATATTTATTTTAAACTTTTATTCATAATGTACACAGGAGGTGATGAATAGTCAGGGCAATCTCAGAATTAAACAGTGGATAGTGCTGTGGCATCACAGCAAGAAGACCCAGGTTCGGTTTTAGGGTGGGGCGACCAGGGAATTTCTGTGTGAAGTTTGCATGTTCTTCCCGCGTTTGCGTGGGTTTACTCTGGGTTCACCGGTTTTCTGCCACAGTCCAAAGACATGCATGCCAGGTGAATTGGAGATGACTTGAGTATGTATATGACTTGAGTATAAGATGTGAAAGTTGTGTATTAATATGACCTTCTTCCTGTCGTCAACATGGCTAATAATGTAGAAGATTACTTTAATAAACCAATAATAATCAAAAAGCTACACTGTATTAGGAGTCACTGGTTGGATCACAAGCTGTGGGAGCAGCTTGACTTTGATTACAGCACGTGCTAATCGGCATGTACTTATAATCTGTGTTTTAACCTACATGAACTGCATGGTTATGCATTCCTATGGATCCTGGTTTCTGTTAACTATTAGTTGTATACAGCCTGTGATTTACATTCAGTTGTGAGTGTTATATTGTGTTTAAATGATGAATAGCATAGATAATTCTATTACTATACACCATTATCGCTTCATGATGGTTGGCTGTAAGGATGAGTAAGCTTTTTCCAGTGTCCTCTTTCTTGTGTGCTTGTAACAGTCCGGCCACTATAACAGTGTACTGATAATCCAGTACACATAGTGATAATGTCCATCCATGTTATACTCTGTCTTCCACGTCTTCTGACTCCCTCCACGAGTCGTGTTATTACATTTCCGTCAATGGTGTCATGGGAGCCTTATTACATGTGCATAGCACCGCTTTCCCAGTTTATTCTTGTAAGTGATTTTACTGTAGTGGAACTGAAGTAACTTTTTATACTGTGAGTATCCTATTGTACATTTAGATAAATACCTTATATCCACTGTGAATTATGAATTTGTTCTGAGAAATCTACTTTCTCCTTTCATAGAGTCTTCTCTTGCCAAGGAAAAAATTGGAAGGAATCCATGTAGAGACTTTATTAATAATGACTATTTTTTAGAGAGTTGCAGAAAGAGAAAGGTTCAGAATAGAAAACAAAAACAAATGTTCAGAAAGTATGTGAGATCTGACAGCATGTTTGAATAAGCTGGATATGAAGGAGAAAACACAGCGCTCATAAAACACAAGACAAATTTAAGCATGGTTTAAATCTTCAGGCGATTAGTACATGTCTCATCATAGTACAAATACAATTAAGGTCAGGTATTGATTACTCATGCCTTCTGTGTATTTATAGTAGGGGTTATTAGCATTATTTTATCATCTGGTTAATGACTGATTAGCATTAATTTATCTGGCTAATGACAGATTGGTCCACATTTTTTATTAATTACAGCACACATAAGTCGGGGACCATACTGCACAAGGTGGCAAAAATACTCTAAACGCAGTTGACCCATGCCCACTGCAGCAGCACAGCAACTTGTTTTGACGCTCACCTTTTTGATTAATACATACCTTATCATACATGGCTGGTCACTGTAAGACTGCCAGCTGAATGTTTGCTAATGGTTCCTCCACTCTTGGTATATGAGTGGTACGAGACAATCCCACAAGTACAGCTGTTTATGCAAAACTGCAGTCCATGGTCAAAATCCAATGTGTGTTTCTTAATCCAGTGATCCAGTGCAGGGTATATCTTTTATTTACTTTATTGTAAAAAAATGCATGTGTAGGATTAGAAAATGTATTTACAAATGGAAGGGAAACTATACAAAAAAATGTAATGCCCATGTAGACTGTGTCAATAATGTATCAGTCAACTCTAATAGCTTTCAAACAGAGATGAAAAGAAAGGAGCTTTTTTCCTTAGACAGTTGTTTTAAGTGTAATAGGCTGCCACTAAAGCTCTCAAGTGTAAATGAATATTGATGGTTGAATTTTCAATTCAAAAAAACTTGCAATGGAATGGAAGTGGATAGATATGTAAAATATACCGTATATTCTTTGAAATACACTATATTTCCAATAGTATTCGCTGACCTGCCATGACTTACATATGATCTAATCCATAGAGTTCAATATGACGTCGGTCCACCCTATGCAGCTAGAACTGCTTCGAGTCCTCTGGGAAGGCTGTCCACAAGGTTTAGGAGTGTGTTTATGGAATTTTTTGACCAATCATCCAGAAGCGCATTTGTGTGGTCACATACTGATGTTGGTCTGGCTTTCAGTCTCTGTTCTAATTCATCCCAAATGTTCTATTGGGTTAAGGTCAGGCCTCTGTGCAGGCCAGTCAAGTTCATCCACACTCTCTTTATTCATGTCTTTATTTATTTTGACCTTGCTTTGTGCACTGGTTCACAGTCATGTTGGAAGAGAAAGGGGCCAGATTCAAACTGTTCCCACAAAGTTGGGAGCATGGAATCCAAAATATTTAGATTGCTGGAACATTTCTACAGCTGAGGCCATGAATTGAAACGTGATTGAAACAACCTGATTCTGATCATTTGTATAGGTGAGCAAATACTTTAGGTGTAGTTATAGTGCTTGAAATGTACAATATTATTATTAGCTTCTTATTATTATTATCATGGTTTGTCCTCACATTTACACAAATATGTAGCCTGAATAGCTCAACATGAGGATACAGTTCAAACACTGTTACATACTGTCGTGAAGTCGAACAGATTTATAGACTTTAACTGAAATGCATTTTCTCATTTCCGAGTCAATTGGAAAAGATAGATTTTAAGATTTACTTAAACAGTTAAACAGTTAATATATTAATATTAATTACAAAGTATGTGAGATCTGACAGCATGTTTTGAATAAGCTGGATATGAAGGAGAAAACACAAGACAAATTTAAGCATGGTTTAAATCTTCAGGCGATTAGTACATGTCTCCTCATAGTACGAATAAAATTAAGGTCAGGTATTGATTACTTATGCCTTCTGTGTATAGTAGGGGTTATTAACATTATTTTATCGTCTGGTTAATGACTGATTAGCTTAAATTTATCTGGCTAATGACAGATTGGTCCACATCCTTTATTAATTACAGCACACATAAGTCAGGGAACATACTGCACAAGGTGGCAAAAATACTCTAAACGCAGTTGGACCGTACATTGATGCTGAGGTTTTCCATGTTAATCTCTTTTCTATGTAAATGAATAGCACAATTAATGATTACGATTAAGTTTGTATATGCATATGCCAAATAAACAAACTCATAAAAATAAGTTATTTACACATACGAGAGGCTTTATTATTTAAATAAACAACCACCAACATAAACCTGTGCCATGATTATTGATGCAATAGTTTCAAAGGTTTATTATAGTTCATAAATGATTCTGAACAGAGTGTTGTAATATTTATACCCACTAGATGGATTATTATAACCTGATTGTTTAATGTGTCTAGATGAAAATATAACAACACAGTGCCATTTCATTTATTATAGTTTATCTTGACATAAAATAAGCATTAATGTTGGTTAAGTAACTTAATGAATAATAAAACACATAAATAAAGGAACATTATATAACAATAGCAGGAACGATAGTCAAGATAAGTTCTGAAACAACGCAAGTTTATTATTAAAATTTAATTCAAAGTCAGAATCACAGTCGAAACACAAATTCAAAAACATGCAATTTTATGCTATCAACTAGCACCCTGACTAAGCATAGGCAGAAAGTAAATTCGATATAAACAGTGAAAATGGTCAAATAAACTGGAAAACACTAAAATGGCTTGGTGACAGGACAGAGTATCAGGTACTATGATAATTGGCATGAAAGTGATTGCAGAACCCACTAGAAGTGGACTGACTGAGACAGTGTGGGATGTGTCCATGTTATTTGCATTGCATTTGTAGTACTGCAGTCTTCATAACTGCACAAATTAATGGCACAATCTATTGTAAACCGAGTCTATATTATTCAGCGTATATTTGCCGGTTTCAGCTATATTGCCAAGTCAGCTATACTGCCTTGGTTTTTTGCATTAACAATCATATTTAAATACATAATACGTACTTCAGTCATGTTTTATAGTTAAAATTATGGCATACAGCATTAAAAAGTGATGAGAGGTTCGAATGAAGTCTGCCTCCTCTGTAACTGTGCAAACCTGGAGAAACTGAATAGAGCACCCTAAATACCATAAACACAAGTCTTTTACAATATGTACTGTATGTCTGTATTCCACTACAGGTGGTTATAAACCTCTTCATTACATTTTCTTACCTGCTACACTATATTTAACTTATTCACTTATAGTATGTGTATAAAGATATTTAAGCTTCTGGGCTGCTTCATTAAACTGCAATGACAAAAGCACAAGGTAAGGCAAATATAAAAAATTATTCAACTACAGAAAAAGTAACTTTCATCTTTTTAAGCAAATTGTCTTAATTTAACTATTGTTAAATATATTTAAATTTATATTGAATAGGATTAAAGAGTGGCAAATCAAAGGCATATAACATTTGAATTGAGAACATAGCATAGGACCCTTGTGCGTACTGTAAACAATGGAGTACACAGTTGTTTAGTTCTAATCCCTTAAATTCCCCTCACATTGTGTCTCTGGAAATGCAATTACTTTCACATAAACATATCCTACTGTTTATTTTATATAAATTGACCAATGACAATCAGGATGATTGCAGTTTTTTCAAACCACATTCCTTTCTCAAAGATATTGTTTCTCTACTGTCCTTCAACTTTTTGCTAATGTGTTAGACTCTTCTTAACTTGTTATTAGTAGCAACTTCTTTAACAGATTTTTCCTTGACCACAGGATGTGTCTTTGGACTTCTTCCTCGTTTTTTTGGCCTCTCAACCAATATAAAAAATAATTAAACTACAGAAAAGTAACTTTCATCTTTTTAAGCAAATTGTCTTAATTTAACTATTGTAAAATATATTTACATTTATATTGAATAAGAATAATGGGTGGCAAATCAAAGGCATATAACATTTGAATTGAGTACATAGCATAGGACCCTTGTGCGTACTGTAAACAATGGAGACACAAAATCTGAAACATATAAAAATTTTACCAATAGTCATTGTGCAATTACCAAGCTGAATGGTGTATATAAGTCAGCTTCTGGTTTATATGTCTCTTTGAATGAGTCCGATTGAGTTTGAAACACTGGCACATTTCAGAGGAAATCTTTTTTGATTGGTTTGTGAATCAATGCTGTTAGATATGCTTGTATTAAATCATGTGATTTTTTTCAAATAAATAACATTAAAATCTTTAAAATACCAGACGTTGGAAACAACCATATAGAGACACAATAGCATTTTAAGCTGATTGAAAAATGAATGCTAATAATTTACTATATAGAATTAAATTAGATTATCTACCACTTATGCATGCCGTAGGTTGCCCACATTAATCTAGGAATCAAATCTTTAACAACACAGACGACAAAAGTTTGTGAATCAGCTTGGGCCTAAAAAAAAGTTGATAACACATGCCCACACTTTATAGAATAATGATCTGAAAAACATGGCAATTAACAGCTATAAACTGTGTTCTCAAGCTGCAGGAGTCAACATCTCGTCTCGGCGCTGGTGTGCGTGGGTGCAGTGTCATCTTTGTGTGGCTGCTCTATCTATCTATTTATCTCTCTCCTCATGCAGACCAAGTCTCTGTGCACAGGCTCTGATAAAGAAAAGAAACAAACAGTGCAAAGCCTCAGACGGTAGCAGGTTGGTGGGCGCGTGTGGGCGTTCGTTCGATGTGCAGGGCTGAGAACTGGCAGCTATTCTACATATTCACGCACACTAGTATACAAGAGGAATTGTTCGAGGTGATGTTTCTTCTGTTTGTGTATGTGTGGAGCTTTAGTGTGTGGCCTGAAGACCAAACAGGTTATGCAACATAATGTTTGAAATACCTGTTTGTATAAGGAATATCACATAGAAGTGTTTTTCAGTGCATTATGTAAGATAATTATAGAAAATAATGATGACCTCATCATTATCGCATTTGATTGGATGAATATGAGCATTCATTCAGTATTGAAATATAATAAAATTATTATAAAGATACAACAGACACCACCTAATCTCTGCCTGGTCAAAAAAGTTTGCACATGCTCATGTTTTATTGGACCACCTTTAGCTTTGATTACTGCACACATTCGCTAGGGCATCATTTTCACAAGTTTCTGAAACATCACAACATTTTTTTCTGTACTCGGTGGTGACCAAATCATGTATGAAAAGTTGTCTCTCATACATTTGCGCCTGAAGAATCCTAGCATTGTCATCTAGGAATATGCCCATGCCACCAGGGAGGGTGAAATCCATTGATGGAATATCCTGGTTGTTGAGTATATTGTTGAGGTAGTCAGCTAAATTCATTCTTTGGGCATATAACATTGCTGAACCTAAGCCAGCCCAACTCTAGCAACCCCAGATCATATAACAGCCACAACAGGCTTGTACGTTAGGCACTAGGCATGAGAGAGGCATCACTTTAGCTACCTCTTTTCTTACCTTTATGCAACCATCATTATGAAACACGGGTTAATATGGACTTGCTGACAAGTGGTTCTCTTAAGGGTACACAGTTGTTTAGTCCTATTCCCTTAAGTTCCCTTCACATTGTGACTTACTTTCAAAAAAACATATCCTACTGTTCTTTTTATATAAATTGACCAATGACAATCAGGATGATTGCAGTTTTTTTCAAACCATATTCCTTTCTCAAAGATGTTGTTTCTCCACTGTCCTTTAACCTTTTGCTAATGTGATAGTTGTAACATTTTTCCATGACCACAGGATGTGTCTTTGGACTTCTTTCTCTTTTTTATTTTATCAGGGGTCTCCACAGCAAATCAATCTTTTCTACCTCACTCTGTCCTCTGCAACTTCTTCTTTTCTACCAACTACTACTTTGCTTTCAATTTTGCTGCAACCCTTTTGTCACACATCACTTCTGACACTTTTCTCTACTCATTTCATCCTGCCTATACTCTTATCTTCACCTCTTTTACACACTCCCCATTTAATTGGACAGTTGATCCTAAGTACCTGAACTACTGTATCTTTGGGCCACTTCTCCCTGTAGCCTGACAGGTTCACCTTCCTCCCTCTCATTCTCACACGTCTTCGGTCTAACAAATGTTGACTTTCATTCCCTTACTTTCCAGAGCATACCTCCACCTCTCCAAGGTCTGTTCTAGCTGTTCCCTGCTCTCACTACAGATCACGATGTCATCTGCAAATATCATAGTCCATGGTGATTTCTGTCTGGCCTCATCTGTTAATCTGTCCATCACCAGAGCAAACAAGAACAGGTTCAGAGCCGATCCTTGATGCAGTCCCACCTTTACTTTGAAGCTGTCTGTCACTCCTACAGCACATCTTACTACTTTTGTGCTGTTCTTATACATGTCCTGCACCAAACTAACATACTTTTCAGCCACTCCGGACCTCCTCATACAACACCACAGTTCAACACCATCATAAGCTTTCTCAAAATCCACATACATGCAGTGTAGCTCTTTCTGACCTTCTCTATACGTCTCTATTAGCATTCCCAAAGCAAAAATTGCATCTTTTTTGCATTTTCTTTCCATAAAATCATGCTTACAGTCATTGCTTGTCTAAGCCTAGCTTCCACAACTCTCTCCCAATTCTTTATTGTGTCATTAACTTTATGCCCCTGTAATTACTACAACTCTGCACATCATCTTTGTTTTTATAAATTGGTAAAAGTACACTTTTCCTCCACTCCACAGGCATCATTTCACTCACATAAATATCATTAAATAATCTAGTCAAAAAAACTTTACCCTGTTTCATCCTTTTCAAAGTTTCTGTACTTTATCCTTGCCAATCTTTGCTACCTCTTTTCCCACATTTTCTATGCCTCCACTCTTCTTTCCCTGTCATTTTCTTCATACATCATCTCTTCAAAATACTCTTTCCATCTTTCCCTCACCCTCTCCTTACCTGTCAGTACATTTTCAGTTCCATCCTTGATCACTCTGACATGTTGCACATCGTTTGCTGCTCTTTCTCTCTGTCTCACCAGCTGATACAACTCCTTCTCTTCTTTCTTACTGTCTAACATCTAGTACAACTCATCATAAGCACTCTGCTCGGCCTTTGCTACCTTCCCTTTTTGTCTTTCGTTGCATCTCTTTATACTCTCCTCAGTCCTCTGCTTGTCCCATTTCTTCTTCGCTAACCTCTTCCTCTGAATAACTTCCTGCACTATCTTGTCCCAACACAAAGTTTCATTCCTGTCTTTCACCTGTCCAGATGACGCACCAGGTAGCTTCCTTCCTGTCTGTTTTATCACTGTTTCTCCTGTTACCCAGTCATCTGGAAGCTCTTTACTACCACCCAAAGCTTTTTTAACTCCTTTCTGAACTCCTCACAGCATTCATTCTTTTCCAAACTTCCACCATTTGGTCCTCTTCTCTACATTTGCCCTCTTCCTCTCCTTAACCACCAGAGTCATCCTGCAAACCATTATCTGATGTTGCATAGCTACACCCTCCCCTGCCACTGCCACTTCTACACAGGATTTAGTCTACCTGTGTGCTCCTGCCTCTATCCTTCTAGGTCATCCTGTGCTCCTCTTCCTTTTGGAAATGTGTATTCACCACAACCATTTTCATCCTCTTTGCAAAATCCATCACCATCTGTCCTAAATTCCTATCCTTAACACCAAACTTGCCCTCATCTTCATTGATTTCTTCCCCAACTTGCCCATTGAAATCTGCACAAATCACCAATCTCTGGGAATGAAAGAGATATTCAGGCTTTTGTGCATTTATACTAAATACAGGTACTGGTTATAAACAATTATAATATCATGAAAAAGTTTATATATTTCCATAATTCAATTCAAAACGTAAAACTTGGTTTAAGAACCATGGTATCCATGGTATCCAGCAAACTCACCTGACCTTAACACAATAAAAAATCTATGGGGTACTGTGAAGAAGATGCGATACGACAAACCCAACAATGCAGAACAGCTGAAGGCCACTATCGTAGCAACGTTGGCTCTAATAACACCTGAGCAGGGCCACAGACTGATTGACTTCATGCCACGTCGCATTGCTGCAGTAATTCAGGCAAGTGCTGATACATTTCATGATTATACTTTTCAGTTGTCCAGAATTTCTAAAATCCTTTTTTTCACTTTTTTTTTTATAAAATTATGGAAATAAAAAACTTTTTCCTGATATTCTAATTTTATGACCAGCACTTGTATAGATACTGTTCATTTTAATGGTTAGACCTGTTAGACTGTTCATTAGACCTGGTTTTAAACACGATCTTTCTTTTTTTTGTGACAGTTTTTTACATACACAAACCCATTTTGTAAAAAGAGGACAAGAACTGTTTGAAATAGTAAATGTATATTTTTATATAAAATTCCATAGTGATTTAATTAAGTTGTGACAGTTCTACAGCAATTAATTAGATAAAACTTGAAATGTCTCAAGGCATCTGCTATCAGTGCTAATGCAGTGACTGGCACAATTTCTTTTTGGAACAAAGATCTAGTTCTCTGTCATGACTGCTTCCAAAATACTCCATAAAAATAACTTACGGCAAGACAACTGCTTCTCTGCAGATTTAACTATAAATATGTAATAGAAAGTGGAACAGTTGCCCCTAACAGGTATTGCACACAAAGTAAAATGATGCTCAGAGCAACTTTTGAGAAGAGCCACCTGTCTTCCTAATAAAGCTGAGATTTTCCCAATAACCCCATACTGCCTGGATAATAGTTTCTATAGAACATCACGATTATCATTTTTAGCTCTGGGGCTTCAAACAGTAGGCCTTTATCCTTTGATATAATCTGACCTCAATAAACTTTTCTACAGCTATTAATTTTCATGACACAGATTTGAGTGGGAGTGGTGAATCCTGGGACAGGTCTGAGAAATTGTGCCTTGTGGTGCTTCCTGCCTCAAATCATTACAATACAGACAAGCTGCTTTTTAATAGAGATGTGTCCTCATAGCTTGTGCTTTAAATAAACTCCTAAGTTCCAGGTGGTCTTTTCCCTACAGGTTACAGGCTGTCTGGACTCAATAGGAAGCTTTCCTTCTTTCCTGCAATTCAGTGTACAGAAGATTAATACTGTTTATGAGAGTCTGTCCAAGAACCTTCTTAATGGATAGGATGATAAATGCAATGCATAATGCTATAATGTTGGATGTGTTCTAGTTTTATCCCATATTTCCCTGCAACACAACTTCATTCAATCATCCATTCATTTATTCAACTTGATTAACTGTTTTATACTGGTCAGGGATTCACTAGACCTAGAGCCTACCCTAGTATGCCCCATGCACACACACTCACACACCTCCATCCTTCTGCAGCTTTGTACATCATGCTTTTTGTTTGGCTTTCTAATCTTTTGATGATGTTCTACGCAGCTAATTAATGTTATGGCCAAACTTAAACCTAACCATATCTATGTCCTCAGAAATGCTCGCGCCCAGCCCTCACACACATCCATTCATTCATTTATTTTCTATACCCGCTAAATCCCAGTTCTGTGGTCACAGGGAAGCCGGTGCCCACTCTGCAACTCTGGGTGCAAGGGCAGGAACAAACATCTTCAAAAAATACCAGCTGATTGTATTATCATGACTAATAATTTAAGCAAGTCAATAATTATCCGCACTTTAATCAAATTTCAGAAAAGACAAACACTTTATTTTAAATATAAACTTCCTGCCTTTTAATACACTGTCATCAAGATTGATTGATGTGTAAATGCACATCAATGTTGACTTGTACAGGCATCTGCTTCTTCATCATGTCTGGCATTTCTTTATTAATTATTACAAACCAATTTTACACTCCCTGTTTTACCTCTAAGGACAACATTCATTTAACATCCAGGTTTTATTATTTATAATGTCCTGTTCACATTTACATACATTATTTAGCTTAGACTAAACGAGGGCAGTGATGAAATAACAAATGTGTTGATACTGATGGAAATCAGTGGAGCTGTGTGACGGTATGCTGGATCACTAACTGCTTATTATGGGGTTATTCTAAACAATTACTAGACAGTAACCTGTAGCATTTGCATGAGACGCAGGGGTATATAATGCATCCATTTACAGAAAATGACTAGGTTTCATTGGGTAGGGCAAATTGTCAGTGATTGTGTATGTTTGTGTGTGTGTGTTTGCACTCATAGGATTTTTTAGAAATGATCTATGAACATGAAATAGTTGATTGAAATGTGAACTGAACTTTTAAGGGATACAACACTGTATAGGGTGTGCTGTAGATGGTGGATATGGGTAGGGGTGGGGGTAAATGGCTGTTATGTGTTGGGGAGAGGTGGGTTAAGTACTAGCTCTTTTTAACATTTGTCCTCCAGAGTTGACAGTCTGTTTACCAAATTTCTCCTGTTCCAGTAAAATCTCTGGCGATGAGATTTATTCTACAACTTCTGCCTAATATGCCTCATAACTGTTCTGCAATGCATGTTGTGGACTCATTGACATTATAGCAATCAAGCACATGGTAGCTGTGTATGACGGTTTATCATCTCAGTATCACAGCACACCCTCCCATTTTTGTCAATCACTTTTTATTTTTACAGTGGGTCTGGGGTTGTTCCTGCCCTCACGCCCAAAGTTGCTGGGTGCGCACTGGCTTCCCCATTTACCCTAAACTTAGATTAAGCGGCTATTGAAAACGAATGAATGATTATTTCTGTCAGTTCAATATTTTTATGTCTTACATAAACACATCTCCACAGTAACACATCAGCAACTTTAATCCTTCTTTTATTTGTCACTGAGCTGGATAAAGATAAAAATAAATAAAATTCTGCAGCAAGTGAAATAAACTAAATGTGTACAGTGTAGAGATAAATTAAAATATTAAAACATCAAAGAAATATTAAACAATATTAATATCAAACTAATATTAAAACATTTAATGAAAACATCATGTAAAATGTATATATTCTTAATATAGATAAAAATATGAACTGCCAACTACCCGAAACAAATGAAGTGCAATAGTCAATATTATTTAAATGTAATGGAACACATCTGTAGCAATATTTATTGATATATTGATGCAGTTACACTGTCTCAATCAGTGCTGGACTGATGTCAAGTGGCTTATTCAATATAATTGATGGAGCTCATCAGGTTTATTCACACATATATTGCTATAGCAACTTAACAAGGCTTTAGTTTGGGTACGGATTAGGGGTAGGAGTCAGAGGCTATTCGGTGCTGGAGAGGGGTGTACATTTGTCCTCTAGCTCATTGTGGCACACATGCTACAGCATACTGAGTTTTAACAGCCTGTTGACCAAATTTCTCCTGTCCCAGCAAAATCTCTGGCCATGAGATTTATTCTATGACTTCTGCCTAATATGCCTCACAAGTGTTCTGCAATGCATGTTGTGGACTCATTGACATTATAGTAATCAAGCCCACGGTAGCTGTGTATGACTGTTTACAATCTCAATATCGCAGCACACCCTCCCATTTTTGTGAGTCACTGTTTATTTTCACAGTGTGTACTATTCTATCAGGAAAACAAGCCACCATACTGTTTTTATATCTTAGCAGGTTTTGAATTTCATTGCCTTCTGTCTTTAAGCTAAGTTAACCATAAACTCCTGCTATGATAATAGCAAAACAATGAAACAAATACAGGGTGTAATCCATCCACGTAATCCAAAAGCATCTTGTCTCATGTTGTTGTAGTAATCTGGCTTGTCATCACACTTCCATGTTGTCATATGGGAGCCTCATCATATGACCATAGTAACGCAACTTGCTGGGCTCAGTCATTTCTTTTCTGGCCATCCTGTAGACCTGCTCAGTGGTCATCATCTCTATGCATGAGATCCTGAGCAAAGTCTGGAGGCACTTGTTCTTAAAAACCTCAATACATCTTACTTCCTCTTTAAGTGTCCAGGCTTCACATGTGGCTACAGGCCAGACCAAGGCTTTCATCAGTCATAGCTTGGAGTTGGTTCTAAATGACTTGTTTTTCCATATCTTTGTTGATTTGACCATGACAATTATTTCCATTGGCATCCTTTACTTCATTTTACTGTTATTCTATATTCCAAATATGTGAAGGAATCCATTTGCTCCACATTTATGCCTTTCACCATACTCTCAAGTAGGTCTTCAGTTTTGGTCATTATATTTATTTCAGCTGCACTGATCAGCATGTTATATTCCTTTGCAGCTTTCTCAGTGCGAGACACCAGCTTCTGTTCTGTTTCTACTTAAATAATTATATGCTGCTTCTATTTAAATAATTGAAACTGAGGTCACTGAAATCAAGCCTATAAACCCCCTGCTTTGTTCTCATAACCATCAACAATTAAATGTCTGTTATAGTGTTTATGGTGATTTGTTTGGGGCTCTACAGACCAATAGCTCATTAAGTAATGATGTAACATTCTGTAGTAGAGGTCTATTTATGCAAGCAATATCAGATAATAGTGCACCTGCCACATACATCCTTTATTTTTCACCCTACACAAGAGAACATGTGTGCAAATACACCTCATCATATACAATTTAGCATGCCTAACCATGTTACATTTCATGAAACATAGGGCCAAGGCTATTCCAAAATCACTCCAAAAAGTCATTTCACACCAATTATCATTTATGCTACGCCGCCCATAATTCTGACCCAAAGCCTGCCATGGTCAGTCAGTCAATCTAAAGATAGAGCTGAAGATAAAATGTATTATCATTTTGTTATTTTGTGATTTCTCACTCAGCATAGAATTTGGTGAAAACATTGGGCTTGTTTCTCTTCCCCTTGCACTGTGTTACAGTTCAATAATTAGCATCTGAAATAATACTCTGGCTGTAGAATTTATTTTAATCAACTTTCAAAAACATAAAAGCAACTCTGTTTTTTTCAATAATCTTTCTGCTTTTCAATAAATTTGTCTAACTTTAAACAAGCTTTCATATTCCTCATTAAAACATGCTTTATGCTGAGCTGCAAGCCGCAAATGCACCGCTGTTGTTGATTATTGCATAGGCAGAGCCATGGCTGCCAGGAAATAATTTGCAACATAATCCACTTACATGGTCTATCCAACAAAATCAGCTTACGAACAATATCAATGTTGTTATCAGTTGTAGACCTTGATGGGCGACTGATTTCTTCTTCATTGCTGACACTTGTGTGTGGGGCAAAAATTTTTTCCTGCACAGAGGTCACAAATGAAATGCACCACAGTGATTGGTTGAGACAGCGAGATCATACAGAAAAAGCTGATAAGACAGTTAACCCAAAACAAATGTGAACACAAAAGTCATAACGTCAAGAATCTACACAACAAGCTCTTATGCAATGGTATGAACTGTCCCAAAACATAAAGAACACTGATTAGAATAAAGCAAAGAAAAGTCATGTTTATTTATTTGTTGTTATTTGTGTGTAATGAACAAAACAAGGAGTGTGGAGCACTGCTAGGTGCCAGAGGGAGTAAACAGGAAGTAGCTGTTTAAAGAGACGGTACCATTAAGCTCATCGCAATGCCTCGCTCTGCCCCACTGACTTTCACAGCCTTTCCAAAAAGCCAGATTAGACTTAATATGAATTTGGCTGTAGTAAAGCGTTGAAATATAGGCAGGGAACATTTGTGCAGTTTTATGGATTGAGTGTACATTTTATGGATGCTATTAGAACATATTTGTCTGTGGGAGTAAACAGATTTGCATTTTGACGTTTTTAAGTATAAATCAAATTGGATGCCTTGATTTTTTTTATTTTAAAGTCTGCTTTTTCCATTTACCTTGTAATACAAATGCAAATCAGTTGTTTGCTTGCATTTTTAAGGGTGTTGTAAACACTATTAGAATAAGAAACATTTTTCAATATCAGTCTTAAGTATCAACTTTGGGAACTAAATACAAAATTCAAGAAAATACAAACATCAAGAAATTGGAGAACAAATACAAACTAAGGAGAAGTGCTGCCCCAAGTGGCTTGCTACAAAAAGTGACATGGGTGTTCCATGCTGCTCATTATAATCCCATGGCTGAAAACCCGTTATATCTTATATCCACTGTCAGGGCATTAGTGGTGATGAGGTTTTGTACTGTGAATGTTGTAACAATTGAATCATCTTCTGTTTATTATAATCGTGCTTGAATAGGTATGCTCACCATTTTGCACCAGGTCATTAGATGGGCCAACTTGATTTGGGATTCAGAAAGAGGACCTTGTATGCAGTATGATACATTTTCATGTTTAAGCTATACAGAGGTTTTAGAAGCCATATTATCTTTATTACAAATAGCCATGTTGTCCCCTTAACATAACATAGGGTTACAGGTTCAAGGTGAATTGGTGAAAATTCTAGAGATGGAAGTAACACAGTAAATTAAACAAACCCATTGTATTTGTGCCTGAAAATGATAGACTTATTTTTATCTGTGTAGAGTTCAGTAAAGTAAATGCAGAAATGTCATTCAGATCAAATTCCCTGTAATGCTGAAATCTGGGATAAGATTGGCAACGTCAAATGTAAAAACAAAGCAAAACAAAATAAACAGCTTAGTGTGGAGGATTACTGTAACTGTGTAAGCACAGTTCCACCAAAAAGCAGTCTTTAGCAATAAAATGACCACTTCATACACAATGCTTTTATTTACTGTATTCCCCTTATATTTTTATTATCTGTGTGATCTTTTTGTCTATTATCTCTTTATACCATGAGTGTACCTACACAATATGATAGTGTCTTACTCAATATGAGGTGGAGTATATATGTGTGTGTGTGTGTGTGTGTCTGTGGTTACAGTGGGTGTACACTGATAAGAGGTTTCAGGGATAGGCTTGAAGGTTAATGACTAATGTGTTCATACATTAAAAAAGAAGCAGGCGGAGAAAAACGAAAACATAAAAAAGCTAAATAAAAACCTCACAAGCTTATTTTAATCTGGGTCTACACTGACTGATAAACTGAGCAATCATGGATTAGGAATGCCTGAATATTAACAGCAACCCATGCCAATACAGCAGTTCTAATTTTTCGCCTCGCTAGTTTGACTCTCACCTCTGGGATCAACCGACCATTGCAGCTGCTGTGTGACTTTAGGCTGCATGGTTCATCCACTGTTGGTACTCCCATGATATAGGAACAGCCCACAAGTGCAATTGTTGCTGAATAACTGGCACTACAGCTCTAGACTCCATATGTCTCCATATGCATTTAAAATCACTTCATTTACCCATAGCTGGTAAATATTATGTTCTGTTATGCAGTAGACAGATTAACACCTTATTTTGTAGCTAAGTAGCTAAGTTAAGTAATCACCAGTTTTGGCACTGATTACATGCCACCTGTTCCATCATTATCTATTCAAAGTTAGACTCACACTTTTTTTAATAAAAAATCATTAACAATGTAAAATGAAATGCAGTTACTGACAAATCTAAATGAACAATATAAAACAACTTCTAAGATCATACCAAACAGTGAAAAACAACCATTTTCAGCAGTGGAGCGTTAAAATCAGACTCTGTACAATACGACCAGACAATTTGCATGCTTCAACTAATGTTTTGCAATGCATTAGCACATTTTGTAAACTACCTATAGAGTTCAACTGAAGTGAATTAGTGACGTAATGTAAAAATGCACTGCTTTGAAACCGGCTATTAGAGGACACAAGCCAGTGTATTTTTAGTGCCTGTCCCAAGGCCAGGTAAATGGTGAGGGTAAGAGGCTTGATAAAGGGAGATAAAGGGTTGATAAAGGGAAAGGCTTAAAGAAAAAGACGATGATATAGAAATGCAGTGTGTTTAAACTACAGGTGTGAAAAATAGAGATTTCACTAAATAATTCCTCAGATGCCAGGGGAAATGTTCTTGTCATGCTGATATAAAAAATAGTGAAAATAGTGGCTTGTGTGTGTCTTTGGGTGAAGGTATTTGTGTTGGTGCCAGTAAATCAAGGCCATTTCTGTAACAATTCCAAATTAATGATAGAGCACAAGCAGCTGCGCTGTGACAGGTAGAGGACACTGGGGTGATTTCATACCCCAAACAAAGGCCACTAAAGATCACAAGCTGGGTAAGGCAGTCTACAGGCGCTGGAGCAGATCTAGTGCAGACGGTATGTTCTGTTTATCCAAATCATCTAATTCACCCTGCACTGTGTATGTGTGTGTATTTGTGTTTGACTTGTGGGATTGTACGCAATACTTTTTTAAGGTACTGTTCTGCACTCTGGAAACTGATCTTGCTTAAAATAAAAATAAAATAAATTTTTATTTTGGACATCTTCCTTGCGTTCCCTGCCTATATTATTCTCTATTCTTCTTTTTCCTTGTCTCTCTGTAACACGCTTATGCCTTAGACACATTCACGTTATATAACTTGCTCTTTTTAATCAGTTATCTTTTTAATCGTTGAGGTTTGCAAACTACATGATTGATCTGCGACAGGTGGTGTCACATTAAACCTGACACATCTGGTTGGATTCCAGACTAAATTATGTCACATAAACACACACTAGAAGTGAAGCAGGGTGACACATTATCATGTATACAACAGTATTTTTTTCTTTTTGTTCCTAAAAATAGATTTATTTGAAATTTCATGACAGCAACACACCTCAAAAAAGTTGGAATGGGGCAATAAGAGGCTGGAAAAGTTAAAGGTACAAACTATTAAAACTCATTAGGTCAATTGGCAATAGGTCATTAACATTGACTGATTCGGAAATAAAGATGGGAAGAGGATCACCATCCCTCTAATTCTGCGCCAAAAATAGTGGAGCGACATCAGAAAGGAGTTCGACAGTGTAAAATTGGAAAAAGTTTGAACATATCATCATCTAGAGCAACATATTCTCCCATTCAGGTGACGTCTCTTTCAGGGAAGACCTTGCATTTTCCAACATGACAATGGAAATGCACATACAGCATCAATTACAGCATCATGGCTGCGTAGAAGAAGGGTCCGGGTACTGAATTGGCCAGTTGGCGCATCATAAAACAATAGATACAACAAAAAAGACCTAAGACAGTTGAGCAAATAGAATTCTATATTAGACAAGAATTGGTTAACATTCCTATCCCTCAACTTGAGAAACTTGTCTCCTCAGTCCCCAGACATTTACAGACTGTTGTAATAAGAAAAGGGATGTCTCACAATGGTAAACATGGCCATGTCCCATTTTTTAAAATGTGTTGTTGTCACAAAATTTAAAATCACATAATTTTTTATTATTAAACGATGCATTTACTTCCACATTATTTCATTTTGGCATATTTACAACTTGTACTTTGTCCCAACTTTTTTGGAATCGTGTTTGTAATTCCTCTTCCACACACTCAGTACAGCATTCTGTTGACAGTAGCTTAAAATCACATACACTACCTGTCTCAATCAGAAGCCGAAAGGCTCAAATATCAAACAGGATAGATATTTTGGGGCATAGGGCGGAGTGATCACTTGCATTGCATTTCTAAACTCATTCAAACCTAACAATCAAGACATGATTATTCTTATCTGTAGGATAACTGAGAATCATGGCTTCCCTTGATTATTTCGCAAACATATACTTATGTCATACGAACTTGGCATTGAACTAATCATTTCACCAGCTTTCCCTACTAGACGGCAGGTTGGCGTAGTGGTTGTGCTGTTGCCTCAGAGTAAGAAGGACCCAGGTTTGATCCCCGGGAGCGTGACTCGAGACATTTCTGTGTGGAGTTTGCATGTTCTCCTGTTGTTCACAAGAGTTTCCCTGGGTTTGCTCTTGCATTCAAAAGACATGCATGCTAGGTTAACTGGTGTCTCAAAAAGTGGTCCTTAGTGTGTGGTTTTTGTGGGTGCGTGTATGCCCTTTGATAGATTGATGCCCTGTCTGACCCGTGACCCTGTGTGAATGAAACAGAAGAAAATGAATAAATGAATGAATGAATTAACTTTTCTTACTTAATCACAGTCACAAAATGTTTTTGGAGTATTAACTTGATAAAGCCTGCAAAAATGCTTCCGCTACCACCAATATCTGCACTTCCCATATATAAGCACCAAGTCTAACTCTTGGTCTTAGCAACGTATCAACTATGCACTTACCAAGCGGTTACCAAAGTTCATCGATTGTTTTTGACTCCTCGTTCTGACTTCGCTCAGTTTTGTCTTTTGTCATTTTTTGGCAATCACATGACCTTGCTTGTTGATTAATAGCTGTTTTTGTGTTGTGCTTTGGATTTTCTTGCCTGTGTTTACAAACCCTCATTAAACTTGCTTCTGTGTCATGGGAAATTACTACAGAATCTTTGACCTAGATCAGTTTAGTGGTGCGTTTTCTGCGTGATTTTGTATAATCCCATATAAAGATATAAAACTGATTTTTGGTTTCAGAGAGATTATTAATCCCAATTCCTACAAGGCTGCCAAGAGAGATATGAATAAAAATTAGGAAATATTATTTTCACATTCATTTTACTGGCCAACTGACAAGAAAGAGCTCAGGTACTGTCACTGCTGTATCGATGAAAAATGATCAATGGCATGCGGTTACACAATTGTTCATAACATTTTCCATAACCCTCCAAATAGCACAGAAACATAAACGTTTAATTTCCTTAAACAAGCGTTATGACTAGCAGCTGAACAAGATCTAGGTTTATTTAACATTGGTTGCTGGATGCAAACAAATGAGTCTGCACTCATTACCGACATTCCATGACAGCATGTAGGAGGATGTTATTACAGTATCGGTATAAAAGATTTTCTGTTCTGTCTCTATAATTATTAAGCATGAGTTTTATTAAGTCCAAGTGCCCAAGCAATTTACTCACACCTAATGAACCACGTAGGAAATCAGCATTGTCTGGGATCTAGTCTCAAAAAATAAACATATTCCTTAAACATACAAACATGGACAAAGCTACAGTAAAACATAATGTTTGGAAATAATTGGAGGGTGTTTTCAGTGGCAAAGTATAGGTCGAAGTACAAACCTAATTCCAAAAAAAAAGTTGGACAAAGTACTAATTGTAAATAAAATGGAAATGGAAATGAAGTTTACCACTGTGAGACGTACCCTTTTCTCTTTACAACAGTCTGTTAACGTCTGGAACTGAGGAGACCAGTTGCTCAAGTTGAGGGATATGAATGTTAACCCATTCTTGTCTAATGTAGATTTCTAGTTGCTCAACTCTCAGGTCTTTTTTTGTCGTATTTTCCCCTTAATGATGCGGCAAATGTTTTTTATCTCAAATGCAGGCTGGCCTGTTCAGTGCCCAGACCCTTCTTTAATGCAGCCATGATGTTGTAATTGATGCAGTATGTTGTTTGGCATTATCAGGTTGGAAAATGCAAGGTCTTCCCTGAAAGAGACGTTGTCTGGATGGGAACATATGTTGCTTTAGAACCTGGATATGCCTTTCAGCATTGATGATATTCTTTCAGATGTGTAAGCTGTCCATGCCACACACCAATGCAACGCCATACCATCAGAGATGCAGGCTTCTGAACTGAGCACTGATAACAACTTGGATCGTCCTTCTCCTCTTTAGTTCAAATGACACGGTGTCCCTGAACTTTAAATTTTGATTTGTCTGACCACAGAACAGCTTTCCACTTTGCCACTGTCCATTTTAAACTAACCTTGGTTCAGAGAAGACGTCTGTGTTTCTGGATCTTGTTTAGATACGGATTTTTGTTTAAACTATAGAGTTTTAGCTGGCAATGGCAGATGGCACGGTGAATTATGTTTGCAGATAATGGAAATACTCCTGAGCCCATTTTGTGATTTCCAATACAGAAGAATTCCTGTATGTGATGCAGTCCAGTCTAAGTCTCCGAAGATCACGGGCGCCTTGATCTTTATGCACAGAGATTCTCCCAGATTCTGTGAATCTTTTGATGATGATATGCACTGTAGATGATATGGTCAAACTCTTTGCAATTTTACACTGTCAAACTTTTTTCTGATATCACTTCACTATTTGTCGGCGCAGAATTGGGGGATAGGTCATTTTCTTTCCATCTTTACCTCTAAAAGCCACTGCCAATCCTA
>JAOUQT010000028.1:6673137-6683284 GCA_025769995.1 Xyliphius kryptos | reverse complement strand
AGGGTGAAAACTATTGTTCCAAGTGTCCCATCACCAGAAACTCGAATGTATTGGAGACCATGGTTGGAACCAGAAGTTCAAAACAAGTGGACACTTTTACATTGTAGATGATGATGTGTTTAAACTCTGTGTTATTTTACACTGTCCAACTACTTTCTGATATCACTCCACTGTTTGTCGGGGCAGAATTAGGGGGATTGGTGATCTTCTTCCCATCTTTACTACTTAGAGCCGCTGCCACTCCAAGATGCCCTTTTTATACCCAGTCATGTTAATGATCTATTGCACATTGCCCTAATGAGTTGCAATAGTTTGTACCTTTTGCAGCCTCTTATTTTCCCGTACCAACTTTTTTGAGACATGTTGCTGTCACGTAATTTCAAATGAGCCAATATTTGGCATGAACTTTCAAAATGTCTCTCTTTGGACATGTGATATGTTGTCTATGTTCTATTGTGAAGACAATATCAGTTTTTGACATTTGTAAATTATTGCTTTCCATTTTTATTTACAGTTTGTACTTTGTTTCAACTTTTTTGAAATCGGGTTTGTACAAACATCATCATGGTGGGTCGCATAATATTTTCTATCAATTATACTTTGGGGGAATTGATTTGGGAATGAATTATACTAATTACATGTTCTCTCTTGAGCAGCTAAATGTTGTGTGATTCAACTCAAGCATAATGTTCCGTTTTTAGTAATAGACATAGTATAATAAAATGTGTAATAAAGCCTGGTGATGCCCTTCTGAACTAAACATGGATTTCCAGGAAATAATTTTCACCTTTACGGCATCAAATACTGATATGATTCTCAGCATTGTTGGGACTTTCACATACATGAAGGTCAACCATTCCACAGTCACTGATGCAATCCTGGGCACAGATGCCTTATTTTAATTGAGAGAACACACGGGCAACTACGTTTGCTCGCGACCAAGTTTGGCTGACAAAAACTAACCATGAAACCTATGTCATTCCTTATTCTCAATGCTCTGGTCTAATTGATAAAGCTATCTCAACTAAATTCACTCTTTTCAATTGAAGGAGCACATGTAATTTCCATCTTTGACTTTTGTTATCACAAAAAATAAATCCAGCATTCTTTAAAACTAGGATGGTTAGGGACTGTAGGAATAGTCCTAGTTTCCTGTAAATGCCTTAGACTTTGCTTTCATAATAGTGAGCTACATAGACTGTTAAGTCTGAGATTCATTCATAAAACCATGATCCAGAGGTTAAGCCATAAAACTACACCATCATCCACATAATTCTGTTTGCACGATCCTAGGCCGCTGATCTTGTCCCATGACCTTCAGTAAAGCTCATAGCTTTTATTACCTAATTGCTGATGTAACACACTTGGTTACCATCACAGAATCTTTATCGTGGCTACAACAATTTTATATTTTATATACTTTATGACAAATGACTTATCTTCTACCTGCATTTGTGTCTGCATCTGACAAATGGGAAAAGGTCAGTGTTGACCAGTGACAGAAAGGAGTGGGATCAGTAAGAAATCTTTTATTATTAGCCAGGATAATTTATGATCCATTTTACCTTGCTAGTTCAGTAAGTAAATAACATTTCTGGCCATTGCAAGTGTGTAAAAATACACTGTCTCCAAATCACAGTAAAAAAGCATGTATCTTATATAATGTTTCCTGCAGAAAGCTGTGAGTTTAGAGTAAGGACTCTTAAGATTCCTGCAGTTCAATCCTACTTAACTATGCTCACAATCAAATAATTCATCTCCAAGCACTCGGCAGGAGGAAGGAATGTAATATAGGCACAATCAATGTCCTCAAAGTAAAGGCTCCAGATAAGCTAAGGAAATTACCAGTGGGATGCAAGATGACAGATGCCATTAAGGGAATGTAAATTAACTTTGATGTCTTTATTCTAAATGAGATTACAGTCTCCTCTTTCATTACCTCCTGTAACCTGTTAAATTTTTGAACTACAAATATGAATTGAAATATGAAATGTGAGGACACTCTGACCAGTCACATCAGGAGAAACCATTTGTTTACTGCAATTTTTTTGCCAAATCACTGATTACACTCTGCATATACAATACAATGAACTCGAACTGTGGCTCTGAGCAGGGTGCAGAGGTCCCTAAAAAGATGCTAGAAACTGTTTCACCCTTTTGTACGTGCAGACATAACAAAGAGCAATCCAATTTAGCTGTTCAACCTTTTTAAACTGCCCTTATGGAAATTCACTTTTTATACATTATATCTTCTTTTAGATAGTTTTGTTATATACAAAGCACAGAATTTATTATCATTAATTTATTAAAAGCATTAGGACATTTTTTTTAAATTCCATTTAATCCCATATATTAAGTCAATCCCTAACTTAATATTTCACATATGAATTTGCAAGCAAATGTGCAGAATTATTATTATTATTATTAATATATTGTCTTTAGGTTGGATAACTTGGGCCATCTGCTTATTGGTAATTTCTAGAATTCCTAACTCTAGAAATGCACTAGAATTTGAATCTTCTTAGACAAAATTCTTCATATGTAGAACGTTTCAAGTGAGATTTTACTCAGTCAGCGTTCTAAAAAGAACCATTTTAGAATTCTAAAGATTTTCCAAATAACAGAATATGAAGTAGCTTGAAGTGTCACAGACCAAGCAGTAATGATGAGTAATACATGGAATATCAAAGTATCTTCTCCATTATTATACTTGTTTATAATACAATCTTATAATATAAATTAATTACCCTTTTAAATATGCAGAGTACATGCTTTATTATTGAATCCATATTAATAGTAAGTAATTCACCAAAATATAGCAAAACAGCTCTATTAAAACCAGTATTACCTTGAAACAATGAATTAGGAACACCTGACAAGGGGCATGTGATTCCTGATAAAGTTCCCAAAGGGTCAGCTCGAGTATAAAGTGTTAATCTGTAAACTGCACAGCAAAAAGCAGCATTTACTAACTATGGGTAAACAAAGTGTCTTGATCGACTCGGACTGTTGTCAGATATTTGCAGCATGCATGTGTATTGCCATGTTTTTCTGTAACAGCTAAATGTGTGGGCTGTTCCTGAACAATGGAATAACTAGTGTACAGAGAATGGAGTACTGATTTCTTAAACATGCAAGGTCACCAAACAACTAGCCAAGAGACTTTGATTCAAGTTGCAAGGGCATAGAGCGACTGGAGGATGTCCCTCTTCTTGTGGAGTCTTGAAGGCATGTACAGTGCACTAAAGAATGAAGCAGGATTCTAAACATTTATTTATTTATTTATTTATTTATTGAATAGAAATTGCATAGAAATCTTTTGGAAGCAGTCTAGGTTTGCTATCCGTCCCGTATTATACGGAGATACGGATTTGTTCTGTATTTGGAAACTAAACATTGTGTTTTATATTAAATTGATATAGGATGAGCTTTAAAATATTGATGTCAAAGCTTGGAATACATCAAAGTGAATATATTTATAGCAGACGCATCCTGTTAATGTTCCTTAAATATTCTGCAACAAAAACCATTCAAAAAAATTGAGCTTTATGATACTAAAAGACCAAAAGCATCAAAGGTTTGGGAATATTTCAAACATGACATCTACATCGACTTATCATGGCAGCCTTAGTACCACTACCATGATAATGGATGTTACAAAAAGTACTACAACAAATTGTTGTAATGGGAACTGAATAATCACAAAATGTACCAGGAAATGTTCATTAGTATACTGATGTATACAATACCATATCATCGTATACTTATGATATGGTATTGTCCTACATGGACTCTCACTTAATGAATGGAAATATATTCCTGATCCCCAATATAAAGTCTGGAATAATAATTGTATAAAGTCACAAGACACAACCGCTTCTGCACAGTGTAAACAAATCTGCCCATTTCTCAGTTTTAATGGCTTTAATTGTTTCTTTCTTTGACTTCCCATAAGCATGACAAGTAAAGAGAAGCTCTCTATTTTGATTAAAAACCATTTGACCAGACTATAGTTTAATCATTTGATTTTTAAGAAGTGTGATCACACAGTTCAGTTTCTCACATGACAACTTCTGAAATTAGATACTTCACTGCATTGTATAAGGAATGGAAAGAATAGAGCTTGATATTATATTTTCAGCTCTGTCACAGTTGACAACAGGTTTACAAATACCCAAGAATATGCAGACTCAACACAGCAGCTCTGTCTGACCTGATGCTAATGAGAACAAATAAGAACAAGTGCCATAACCGAAATTCAGGCAACCTAGGGTCGCACTGCTATACATAAATACTGAATGCAGAAATTCCTCTAGCTCAATGAAGAGCAGGCCAATAATCTTTCTGGGAATTATAAACTAAGATGCATTATAGCGGAGTCAGATATATTTTGACAGTGAGGGGAAACAAGAATATCTTGTTAGTTCAGTTGGTGGTTTCTCACCTTTATGATGATGCAGAAAAAAGATTAATGCAACAAGCAGTTAATGCTTCTTTTGGCTCAAGAAGCTTTTCATTATATCATTAGTAAGACCTGGACGTTCTGGGTTTATTGGCTTTATCATAGCTTGTGTATAAAAAGCCACCTGGCTGGAAAAAGCCAGTAGTGTTGGGGGGGTTTGACCTCCCCGGGCTGCAACAGCTGACAGGATATTGGGATGCCAAGTCAACTTATCCCGTTCCCACAGAACACATCTGTGCAACCAACCATCGCAAAGTAATAAAGGCACATGACTGTTTGATATCATTGCATAATGTATTAGTGCACTTTGAATAATGTATGAGTGATTTTAGGAAAATGTTCCATTTTGTGTCCCTAAAAATGAACTACCTTATAAACTGAAATTAATAATTAAACATTGTAAATCACAATTACATTGTGATTCATTCATTTTGTTCTGCTTAATCCACTTGGGCTCACGTACCAGCTAGTGCATTAACACTGGGCACAACGTCATGAACAACCCTAGACAGGGCGCCAATCCATCGTATACACACAGTAAGGACCACTTTAGAGACACCAGTTAACATATCATGCATGTTTTTGTAATGCAGGAGGAGCCAGAGATAACATATCCTATCTGGGTATTGAACCCGAGTCCTTCTTACTGTGATGTGACGATATACCCAATGTAATTCTCCGGTTTCCTCCCACAGTCCAAAAACATGTATTAGGCTAACTGGTGGATCATGAGATGAATCAGTGCAAAATATAAACCGTACTTGAACAGCGTTACTCTGTTATTTCAGCTTACTTTATTTCTTTACGGATTTATTTTTAGTTAACCTTTTAATTTTCGTTCTATTTCTATTTAAAAATCGAAAATTGCATGCAAAAGGCTATAGGAACATTTCTTTTTTCTATGAATAAAAGCTGAAGAAATTATTAAATATATTATGGATTTGGGGGCACAGTGAGTAGAGCTGTAATCTCTCAGCAAGAATGACCCAGGTTCAATCCCCGGGTGGGATGATGATTCTGGTAATTTATGCGTGGATTTTGTATTCACACAGGTTTTACAGTTTCCTTCCACATTCCAAAGACATGCATGCTAGGTTAATTGGTTTCTCTAAATTGGCCCTTAGTGTGTAATTGTGTGTGTGACTGTATGTTTGCCCTATGATTGAGTCGTGCCCTATTTGGGTTGTTACTGCCATTGCGCCCAGAGTTGCCTGTGGGGGATTATCAGAAGATAATAAATGAATGAACAAATGAATGAATATTATAGGTATGCTTTGGGAAATCAGCTATTTTCACAATTTCACTACATAAATAGATGTGTTTTTGTTAAGATATTGCCTCAGATAACAAACCAGACTTGAGCTATAATTATAAAAATATAGGTTTCTTATTTCCTGAATCCAGTCTTGTTTCCATCATGGCAAAATTTTATTGATGTCAATTAGCACAAAGCCTGCTCTGTTGCATGCATTTTGCTGATGGGGAGCATTGTGTTCCCATGGGTCATTTGTTCTAAAGCTAATTGGGCTTTAAATCAAGTCCATCCGACCAGTTTGACACAAAGATCTTAAAGAGCCTGGTATCCAGTGAAATGTAAAGGACACAAATAAATGGTTTATAATTACATTTTTGAATATGCATTTTATATTTAGTTAATGTAACTTATGTTAACGTATTAGTTAGTATAGAGTACTGATAAGTTTTAAGGGGGAAAACAGATTATGAAATGTGAAAATACATAAGTTTTTCATAGTTTACTGAGATCACAGTTCCATCGAAGTCTGATAAAGGATGAATAACTGAGATTAGCGCGTTCATATCTAATCATATTATTATTCAGGAAGTCATGTAAAATTTGAATTAGTATTACCAGGAAAACATTTCAAGTTCTGTACTGTCCTCTGCATTTAACCCATCCAAATACACGCACAGGTGCAGTGAGCACACGTGCCTGGAGCAATGAGCAGTCAGCACAGCGCCCAGGGACCAACTAGGGGTTAGGTGCCTTGCTTTACTTGAATAAAAATATAAGAAAGCACAGCCTGCTGATGTGTCTAATTTAATTTTTATTAGTCATCTATTTGTTTGTGAAAAAAACAGTAGTTCATTTTCATAATAGCATGATATTTTTTTCCATACATCTGTTTAATAAATATCTAATAAATATTCCAAACATCTGTTTAATAAATATTGAAACATGTTCATCTTCAGCCTTAAGACATAATTAAACAGGAAATTTCATGGTGAACCACAGTCACAAAACTATAAATACAACAGAATACAAGAAATACAGAATACAGAAAGCAGAGTGAATAAAGTGAGCAAATTAATGCAATAATACCGGTAAAGAGGAACATGGCTGCGTTCTCAGATAGTTGTCTGGTATTATGAAAAACTGTAGTCTGTGCCAAAAAATCTATCATTAAAACCATATTTTTCAAGGATAGATTTGCTAAGATAAACAATATAATTATTACCGATATAGAAAAATAAGACACTGCTCCTTTAAACTTAAACTAGCTTCACATCTTGATCTTATTTGGCTCATTGTCTGCTCAACATTCCATATAAACCCTTCTGGATAGCTCTCCCATAAGCTTTTTACAAATCCAATGCATTACTGCCAAATGCCATCCCATACTGGGGCAAATGAATAAATTGTGTGTGAACCCATGATATTTACTCTGCATCTATTGTGGATGCAGATAAAACACCTGATCAGTCTATGGGTATTTGGGGCCCGAGTTCTGCCAGCAGTATCGCACAGCCCCCACTATGCCCATTGATCTAACAGATAGGAGTAGTCAAGGAAGGCTTGTAGGAAGGAACTTGCATTGACTGACCTTTCTTCTGGGACATCCAGCTGCTGAAAGATGGAGATAAGGGTATAGATTTACACAAGCGCTGTATATCTAAATTTAGCCTTCCCATTTAGGAACTTATTAATCAACTGGTAATCCATTGCATGTGACATTAATGAGCCATGAAAGAAGAGGTCTTGCACACGCTAGGACATGTGATTATACTATGTACCAAGTCATTTAAGGTAGTATGAATGATATCAGAAGAGAACAAGTTTTAACTGTAAAAATAACCTAGTGTTTCTACATACACTCTATCAAAATATAGCCCACATTTTTTATTTTTTCAGTCTCTGTAGAAATCAAATTACACTAGTCTACTGTGTAATCATGTACTGATGCTATTTTTCGACATTGCTTTACAACAGTTTCATAAAAAGGAGCCAATTTTTATGAAAGAAACCGACAAAAATCTCCTCGTGGTAAACCAGGCTTTTCTATTTTGAACAGTGAAAAGGTATGCGGAGTAACAAAGCAGGCTTCTCTTTGCCCAGAATCACAGATAATTATGGAATTAATGTAAAATAAATATGTACAAAGAGAATTTTAAGCTTTTGTCTATTTGTCGCACCTCTGAGGAGTGATACCACACATTTTGCTGAAAGCTTCTGCTTTCATCTCACACATATCCCACGTACTTTTACACTGAAAGCCACATTTAATAATGTTTTTTCTTTCATGCGCTTTCTTTCACTTCATTTCAGTCTGCCATTTGCTCATCCAGACGTCCTGTCTGTTCTTTTCTTGTTTTAGCATGTAGAGCTGCTGCTATCGCTTTTATCAGGCCAGGTGTCTCAGACTGAAGGAACTGCAAAGAGGATGACACTTACATTTACATGTATGACAAAAACCCTGCCATCTGTGATGGATGATGAGCAGGTCAGGAGCGAGTGGGTTCAGTATATTGGCAGCCATCTGTGACATAGCCTGGTTTAGCCCCTATCACCTTTGCAGACTCTGGCAATGGGGACTGACTTAGTGTGGCTTCATGTGTGTTTTCAAGGGTCATCCATTTACTGCACATATTTAATTACAACTAATAACAAACTTGAGCTCATGCATGCATACGTATGAAGAAATGTCAAAGTGCATGTCTGAATAACCACCTAGATGCTAATGCCTAATTATCCAAATCAACTTATTTCTATAGTGCAATAGAACATTGCCACAAAGCATATTTAAAGAAATCTAAGATATAACCATGTAGTTTATAAGCTTGATTTTTTGCCCCTACTGAGGAAGCCAGGGGATTACTCTGCCTGAGATGACAAGAGAAAGAAGAAAAAAAGGAATTCCATCCTCCTTTGGATGATAACAGTTTAAAATGTACTCTCTACCAAGAGTCTGTAACTGTGTGTACTAGTAAGGATGTGTAAACAGAAAAAAACATTAAATGTACATCCTCAGCATGAACCAGTGATATCCAAGTGACATGAATACACATGGAGTCTGGATCTACACAATGCTATGATTAGGATGAGAGAAAGAGCGATAGAGAGCAGAATAAAAGTGATTGGATATGATCATTGCCACTTAGTAGATTAAGTGGAAGATAATGAATAATATGTTCTTTCTCTGTGTCAGACAACTCCTTTCTGTCTATTTCTGTCCATTAAGCATGCCCTTTGTTCAAAATATGACATGTCAGCGCAAACATATTATCATTGAACTGGGAGCAGACCAAACTGTTGTTTGTTGTGTTTTTTCAGTGGATTACTGCTGTTCCACTTGGTCTGATTTATTCCTGTTTTTACTCCTCTCCTCACTCTCTTGTTCCCTTTTCTTCCAGATCTCTCCATAGCTCACCCGCGTGATTAATGTTTTTCATTTGATGTCCTCCACTCGCCTCCACCAAGCACCAACAAATAAAACTTCCAGGCAGCATGCACAAATTGTCTCTCAAAAGAGCAGTAAAAGAGAGCAAGATGAAAATAAGGGAAAGTAAGAATGAAAGAGAGAGAGAGAGAGCAAGAGAAAAAGAGAAAGCAGATTATAGTCCAGGGAATGTTGCCTTTGGAAAGAGAATCATTTGAGAAGAGAATAGTTTGCAGTAGAGGAAGTGTGTTTCAGCATATGGAACTCCTCCCTAGAGAAATCCCCAAGTTGCTAATATGCTGTTATTGTGATTGCAAACAACACTGCCCAAATTAAAGCATGAACACAGGGAGTACTTCAAACCTTGCTGTTCCCACTGATAGCAGCATTTCCCACAATCCCCTAAAGTACCTATTCCCAGTTTCCTGCTCTGTGTCGGCTTTATTGTATCAAGTAAATTACCATGTGCATTCTCTATTCCTCACCAACAAATATACAGCAATGGGAAATATGACTCTTGTAACACTTAAAGGTTATGTAGCCATTATTTTATATACAGCGTGAGAATAATTCTGGAAAAGTACATTTATATAACACATTTTTCATTACACTGCACAAATTTATGCTTCATCTTTCTGCACTGAGTTTTATTTAGAGCATGATTTGCCAAGTGACTAAATACATAGATGAATGCTACTGCAGTGCTCTAAACAGTGCTCTCGCACATATGCAGTCATTCTCTCTGGCCCGTGTTCATAATATATTTGTTTACAGAAACATTTATGATTTTACGACCATACTTAGTCCACACTCAAACCAGCCATTAGAGAGCACAAGCTAGTGTATTTCTAGTGCTGGTCCCAAGCCCGGATAAATCAGGGTTGCGTCAGGAAGGGCATCCGGCTTTGGACATGTGCACAGGAGGGACAGTAGATATATTGGTAGGAGGATGTTAGAAATGGAGCTGCCAGGCAGGAGACAGAGAGGAAGAACAAAGAGGAGATATATA
>JAOUQT010000028.1:6635171-6646272 GCA_025769995.1 Xyliphius kryptos | reverse complement strand
ATGTCACCCATAATGTTGTGTGCATTGCAATATTTTGAGCAAAACTGTGCTCTTACCCTGCTAATTCAACCTTCACACTCGCTCTTACTGGTGCAATGTGCTATTAATTACGATTGGCCACCAGGCTTGTCCAATTTAGCCATTTTGCCCCCCAATGTTCGCACGGGTTTTATCCGGGTGCTCTAGTTTCCTCCTGCATTTAAAAGAGATGCATGTTAGGATAATTGGTGTCTCTAAAGTCCCCCTCAGTGTGTGAATGTGTGTGTAACTGCATGTTTGTGTTTGTCCTACAATAGATTGGCACTATGTCTAGGGTTGTTCCTGCTCTTGTGCCCAGAGTTGCCACGTAGGCACCAGCTGGCCCGCGACCCCGTGTGGAATAAGAGGAAAAGAAAATAAATGAATAATAATTATGTTAATGTTTATCCTGGCATAGCGCCCCATGGAGTCAGCGGGTAAAAGCGTAATCCCTCTACTTTTCATAATGTACTGAATCCAAGCCAGCTCTGTAGATGATGATATATTCAAACTCTTTGCAATTTTACACTGTCAAACTCCTTTCTGAGATCACTCCACTATTTGTAAGTGCAGAATTAGAGGGTTTGGTGATCCACTTCCCATTCTTACCTCTGCGATCCGCTGCCATTCCACACCCAGTCATGTTAATGACCTATTGCCAATTGACCTATTGCAATCTGGTTTTGTTTTTTCCAGCTTTTTATTGCCTTATCCCAACTTTTTTGAGATGTGTTGCTCAAATGAGCCAATATTTGTACATGTCTCACTCTCGACGTTTGATATGATGTTCTATTGGGAATACAATATCAGCTTTTGATATTTGTAAATTATTATTGCATTCTGTTTTTATTTACATATGTACCTACTAAGACTGACAAACTGACATTAGCTTTAATTGAAAACTGCAGTACCTGGGCAGATGCATGAAGAAGCTTCCACAGGGTGACAATGTGGCACATAAAAGGAAAAAGAGAGAGAGGAGGAAGGGAAAGAGAGAGAGAGAGTGTGAAAGAGAGAGCAATGTTCAAATGAAACCACAAAGAAATCGAACAGCTAGCATTCCTCAGAATGTTTCATACACTCAGTAAAGTGCTATCTATCATGCAGTCACAATTTTAGAGTTCTGGTGAAAGAAATACATGCAGTACATACTTACAATGTAGTAAAGGTAAAGAAGAGTAAGAGGTAAGAGGCAAAGTCAATAACCAGGCAAACAACAAAGCTATTAGACAGAAACACTTACATTGTAGTATTATGATATCAATAGTATTGCTTAATGTCACAATTCTCTATGTGGACTCAAATGCGACCCGGGAAGATTGTGGAAGTAACTGCAGAGATTTATTTACAGTATGAAAAATGCGAAATTGTACTTTGTGGAACAAAGGCGTTTAAAGTCTATGTGAGTTGTGAAGGATAAGCCCTTGATCATTAAATGCTGGACCTGGATCAGGCGGACCCTATAGTTGAGGCTGTGGATCAAACAGACTCTCCAGTGTAGGCTGTGAATGAAACAGACCCAACGGTAGAAGTTATGGATCAGACGGACCAAATGGTGGAGGCTGTGAATCAGTCGGACTCTCTGGTAGAGATTGTGGATCAGACAGGACCTCCCGTGGAGCCTGTGAATCAATGGTGTGCCGGATTGTTTCGCATTGAAGCACCAGAAACTGGAGGCTATGAAGGGCTGCGTGCTGAACGCAAAACAAAACACACCTTAAACTGTATTTTATTTATCATGTAAACCGTCAACAACTAAATGAAATGTCACATGATCTCGAAAGTGTTGTGCAGTACACGGGTTGCCACTGGCGGATAAATCTTTCCATGACATTTCTGACACGTTTCCTAGTCCTGGATATAAAATTGGCAAGGATTCTAAGGCTTGATGACTCTTTGTATTTTTATTTTATATATTTTTTTTTAAGTCCTGGAAAAAAGCTTCCGGAGAAATAAAAAGTTTGTACAGAACAGATTGAACTGTTTGGCCACAGGCCAACGACTGCATACTGAACATGGTTTGCTGCAGGTTTTTCACCATGGAATAAATTAGATGAAGTACATGTAGTTTATTTTGCAGTTAAAAGAATAAAAACACTTAATTATCGCTCGTGGTTTTGCGTTGGTGCTGTCACTGATAAACTTTTTGCTTATTCAATGTATTTTCACTGCGCTACTGCAGTCATGTCTTGCTCATTCAGTGTTTGGATTGATTCTGTACATGATATTTGAAGTGCTATAACGCTTTGCAGTCGTAAACTTTGCAGTCGTGATAATATATCAAATATTCCTGGGTCATTCTCTGACACTTTAAAATTCTTACACACAGCTGATATGATTGCTGCATTTACAAAGATTGCCTCAGTTCATGTTGGTTATAATTTGATCGCGACATAAGGAATGTAATAATTCAGTAAAAATTATTCTTTTTTATAATAGTTTTGAACAAATAATTTCAGCTTCTGAATATTCTGAGCATTATTACTATCTGCACACAGCCGAGCCACAACTGAGCAAGCACTAGACTTTATAATAGAGTGTTAGGTATTCGCGAATACGGAATGTTATGTTTTTGTTTAGTTTTAGACTTATGATTATGTTACAGCTCAGGCGTAGTGGTAGCTGCGAGTATATTTTTTTGTTTATTCACACTTTTAAGGGCGTGTGAAAGGACACCTTTGGACTGTTAAAGGTTTTAGAAATTTCAATGTCAAAAGCAGCTCTTTTAGCCAAACAATCATTTTTTTAGCATTTGTGTTGCATCTCTAAGTGTTTTACTATCTTTGTTTGTGTCTTAGCAACTTTATGTTAAATCCTATGGCTTTAGTTCATTGTTTAACGTGTTTTTTTATGTTTTATCTGGATCAATTTTGGATTATTGTTAGCCCCATAGGGCTACATCAGTGTGGGGCATAACATGGATTCACAAGAGCACTGACTCACTACAAAAGAGATACAGTTTCCATGCCGCTGACAGCTCACGTTCAATGAGCTCACGTTTATTTGGCAGGTACAGGGGGCGTTACAAAGAATTATTTTCTTTGCCGGCATACTCAGGGGTATCACGGGGACATGTATAACATATATAGTCATGCCGCTTTTTACCAGATTCTCGGCTTCCAGGACGGTCTTCAAGAACAGGACTATGCCGCTCTTCATCCTGGAAGCCGCAACAACGTTATCGTATCCCATCAGTTTCCCCACAGTTAGGTAACATTGCTCCACACTTTCACCTGTGACCACCTTGATGCCATGCCGGCGTGTCATTCATTTTCTATACCCATTTAATTCTAATTAGGGTCATAGGGAATCCAGTCTCTAGCTGGCAACACAGGGTGCAAAGATAGAAGAACATAGTAAACACTGTCACTCACACAGTCACTCACACATTAATTTTGAAGCATTGATTATCCTTAAGCATGTCTTTAGACTGTAGGAGAAAACCGGAGAACTCAGAGGAAACCCATGCAGTTACTCACTGTGTCTCTGTGCCACCCAAAATCTATACACAATCTATACAAAAAAGTAACCACGTGGATTTAACTAAGCAAATAGGTAAGCGCCTCCCATTGGATAGTTACTGCTTGGGTGATTATATTTCAGCTGGCAACAAGTTATTTAACCCTAACTGATGGAGTGATTAGCTTCTAATTTGTTAAATTACCATGTGGAAAGACACAGCTTGTGGTCATGGAAACAAGGTTAATTTCTGTTTCAAAAGGGTAAAATTATTAGCATACATCAATCAGAGAAAAGACCTAAGACCTAATTGCAGAGACTGCTACAATTGGGTTAAGAACTGTCCACTGTGGAAAGGATAGTGGGAAGCATCTTCAAATGTTGCGATGTTGATCAGTACATGAAATCAAATCTTAGGAAAACTCAGGGATACGAGAGATATGTAATGGGGAAAGTAAGAGCATTTCCACGCACAATGTAAGGGAAACTGTCTTTGATTGGGGCTAAACTGTGTGTATCCTTTAGAAAACTACTTGTCAGTGAGGCTAAATAACAAAACGGCTTCAATTTGCTATGGAGCATAAATATTGGAGGAACATCATATGATCTGATGAGTACAGATTTACTCAGTTCCAAACTGATCATGCCTAATGCCTACCGTACAAGCCGACTGTTCATGCCTAGTGCCTACCGTACAAGCCTGACTTGATTCAGCAATATTATTTGCCCAAAGAATGATGTCAGCTGACTACCTGAATATACTGAATGACCAGATAATTCCATCAGTGGTTTTCACCTTCCCTGAAGGCACAGGAATATTCCTAGATAACAAATAGTGAAAAGAGTAGTTCAGAGTGCATTAGACTTCATTTTCACACATTGATTGGTCTACACAGGTCTGGACTGGCTCAGATCCCCATTGAGAATCTTTGGGAGGTGCTGAAGAATACTTTGCACAGTGGTCCAAATCTCCCATTATCTAGACAAGATCTTGGGGAAAGAAATAAATGTTGTGACATTGCATAAGCCACAGAAAAATGCTTGCCATAATCAAAGCTAAAAGTTGCCAAACTAAATAATAAGTCAGTGTATAATAACTAAATGGCTTTTTAGTTTAGGTTTAAACCAAAGCATTAGGTGAATGCACAGAATAAACAGCTAATAACTATAATCACTGTAAGGTTCTTGGAGATCTAGTATGGCAATGCATGATAGATAAGGTCAATACAGAATAATTAGAAACTTACATGAAAAGTCACACCCACATTTTAAATTAGTTTACTAAGTAGTGGAGTTTAAGATATATTGAAGCCAATACCCTTCCCTTTCTCGCCGTCATTTTTTAAAAGAGCAGGGCTGGCTATCTTTCATTTGAAGGTCTTTTGGTTGGCAAGATTTCTATCTCTATTCTTTTAGACAAACAGGAGAAAGCTTTTAAAAAGTTACCCTCCACACTCTGACAGATAACAGCGCTATCCAATTCCAAATAAAGATGGAAAATTTGAGCTTTCCCTCCATTTTTATCTGCGTTTATACTTGGAATGTATTTCTCTGCAGTGGATTATCTAAGGTTTTTGGTTTGATTTATACATTTAAGTGATTGTGGCTATATTTAGTAACTTTTAAATATCATGTATAAACAGAGCTTTACCTGTCAATGAGTAAAATTGTCCAGTTGTATGGTGAAGGTTTGTTCTTAATTTTACTCAATGATAAGGTAAGCTCTGATTTATATAGCGGCCATAAATGTTATATAATCCTAAAAGCACAATAGCAGAATTACATGTACACTATTTAATTGCTTTTGGCAATTTAAGTACAGTTTAGTTGGACCCTTATGCCCTTGAAGTGCACATAGTGAGTCTATTGGAATTTTTTTCAAAGCTAATAATTTTGTTATAGTGACAGCAAGATTGAGAGAAAAATCTGTAAAGACACCCAGACCTCATCAGAAATAATTCTGTCACTTTATTCTCCCACATTGAGTTACATTTCCTTGCACTATAAAATTTCATCATTTGTATTAAAAGTAAATTGAGTTTGAAGATTACTGGGGACAGAACTGCAAAGCCTTTTGCATGCATTTGAATGAGAGTGAGGCATTTAAAAAAGGCTAATCAAATCCAGCTGATGCATGGCAGCTTATTGTACAGGACTGGAACCATTGCATTGTTTTTAAAAGCTAAAATTGCAAGACATAAAAGACAGAGATGTTTTCCATGACCACAAATTACACATGCATTATATTTCAGGTATCATGAATTCAGGTTTGCTTGAATTTAACATGCTACAATACATGGTAATCTGTGTGGGAAGTAGTAGATCCTATTTTTTTGTCTAAACATTTCCTATACTACATACGAGAGAAATACATAAAATCATCATTGATACCATACCGAATTTTAAAAAACAAACAGAAAATACTCTTCTAAATATCTGCAGTAAAGTAGCACAATATCCAAAAATTTTAATTGATATGCAGTTGGAGATTGCAGACATTCACCGAAGTCAATAGGCAAGCTTTTTTCACACATGCATGACAAAAAATATTCATATATTCCAGCTGTGACAGTGGACGATGAAGTTTGATCTGTAATCCTTCTTAAAACACACAGACAGCCTAATCAGCAGTCTGCTCTGTCAACTTAACCGCTTTGGTGGAGGTAAAATATTGACTTTAAGAGGGCACAAAAAGCAAAAAAAAAACAACAAAATATTTATACATTGACTAAAATTCACTGAATGATCCACGGAATAGGAACAATTCCAAGTAACTGTTTTTAACTGTCTGGAACAACCAGACAACAGGGCATTACAATAATCCAACCTAGAGGTAAAAAAAATGCATGGACAAGTTTTTCTGCATCATTCAGTGCCGGCATATTTCTAATCTTAGCAATGTTTCTAAGGTGAAAGAATGCTTCCCTGGTGGTGTTATTTACATAAGATTCAAAGGAAAGGCTAGAATCAATAATCACACAAATGCCTTTTACAGCTGTACATGGTGTAATTGAAAAACCATCCATTTCTAACTCACGGATCTAACACATGTATCTGGCTGCAGTGTGACCTTCTGCTGAATGTTTGTTGACGATCCTTACAACAATGATGCTGTGGTAGGGGTAACAGCCCATAAATGATAAAAGTAACTTAAATGAACTACATGTTTATAAAGTGTATAAAGCTGCTTTGCCACAATGTATCATTACACAAAGATTTATATAAAAAATGTAATTAAAATGCATTTGTTTTTGAAACGCTGGAACCAGACAGAGTTTAACTGTCTGTCCATGGTCAAAGTACATGTGCTAATTGGTGTCTCTAAATTTCGCCTAGTGTGCACATGTGTGTGGGAGTGTGCCCTACAATTCAGTGTCATCCTGTCTATGGTTCTTCTGCTTTGCGCCCTGTGCTGCTGGTTGGGAACCGGCTTTTTTGTCACCCTGACTAGGATTAAGCAGGTATAGAAATTTGCAGCACAATTTTATCACTTTTATTTAATTTTATTAGTTTATTCTAAAATGCTAAATTCTTTGTCTGGTATACATGCAGTGTGTTTTCTTGATCCCACCAATACCACAGAAAGTCTAATAAATTGAGGAATATGTGCTTTGAGTATAGTTTATTATTTGTATTTGTTAAAAGTAAAAACCAGTAGGATACTTCACACGGGCTAGTAAACACAATGGTATCTGAGGGAGACATTTGTGGGGAAAATAAAAACATAATTTTTCCTTTTTAATGACATAATCATTTAAAAAATATATTACACATTGAGTCTGTCAACAAACACATACTCACTGCCCTAATCTATTGCTAAGACTACTGCATCATGCTGGCTCTAGTCTCTGGTGGTCTTTTCATGGTACTTTGGATGATTTAAGGGTTTTCTCTGGAAACATTTTGCTGAAAGGCGCTACATCTTAAGCTAGATTGGGGTAATTCATCAAAAGAAATAACCCTATTAAGCAAGTACATATTTTTAAAAAATGGACCACCCTAAAATGTCATTTAAGTCTTACCGTATTCATTACTTGAGTATTAGCACCAAAGGAAATGAATAATAATTGAAGAGAATATTTCGCATGAATGCCAGTGGTTTTGAAATTGATTTGCTGTTCAGAAGGCATTCTTATATGTGAAAGCAAACCTGGAAGCAGAACTTATTGACCAAATGTAAACATTCCCTCAGTCTGACATTTAATAAAAGTTTCATAAAGTCAAATGTATAAACTTTAGTGTGTCCTAGGATCATATAGTTCATAGCAGAGGGCAAAACATGGG
The DNA here is from genome assembly GCA_025769995.1 of Xyliphius kryptos. Classification (NCBI taxonomy): domain Eukaryota; kingdom Metazoa; phylum Chordata; class Actinopteri; order Siluriformes; family Aspredinidae; genus Xyliphius; species Xyliphius kryptos. The sequence goes on along the minus strand of JAOUQT010000028.1, from coordinate 6,638,511 downwards.
CAAACAACGTTAAACAATAATCCATGATCAGCATCTAGGTGAAAAAGAGAAATCACAAAAAGAATCTGACCTTGGAAAAAGCCTCGGGCATAAAGTAACTAATCGCAAACTAAGATTCCATAAGGAAGATTTCTATGAAGACACAACAGGACACTAATAGGGATATGCATGATTGTGCATAACTCATATCAAATGATAGTCCTGGAATCTGACATAGTCTTCATGCTCATTAGCGTTTGTGCTTACAATCAAATATTTCCCATGTGCAATGCATACTTTTGCTAAAATCTGTATAAAATGATTAGTTAGTAAGCCTTATATATGCGATCCGATTTTGTCCCACAAACATGCTACTTTTTAAGTGTCCTATTTCTACTACACTGTCCTTTTGACATGTCTGTGTCTGCCTGTTACTATAGATAGACAACAGTATGCAGTGTTTTTTAGCTTTCACCTCTAATTTCTTTTTGAATGGCCCTCTAAAATCCCTGTTCATTTATGCCCTGCCCTAAGGACCTGTACTATATTCTATATAATGGGAATGTTGTGGCTTGTCACCATCACATCTTCTATTTGCTATAGAGCTGACAGCAGCACACACCTGTGATTTTAGAGTAATAATGCTTGAAGTATATCTCTGTCCCTTAGGTAAATGTGTCTTTGTTCTGTTTATTGGCACAACTGTCTGGCAACTGTGACCATCACTGCATTAACTGCAAGGTGATTGAGCGAAGTGCCATGGCATAGAGAGCAAGACTCTATGGAGCTGCAGAGACAGGCTTACCTGTAATGTGGAAAATCAAAATCTGTCATGACAATCATGTTTTAAAAAAGCAGTATTTATGAACAAAGTCCCAATAATTTCAGCTTTTTCCTGCCACCATGGTCCGCCTCTGCCTGTCACTCGCATTTTTGATCTGGCACATAATTTATGCCAAAAGCCCCTTTCAACACAACTTTAAATCTTTTAGGCTTATGACATGAAATACAATTACCTACTGTAATTAACTGCTGCTCAGTAGATATTTTCTCTTTTTGGATCATTCTCTGTTAATCCTACAGATTGTTGTGCTGGAAATTTACTAGTAGATCAGAAGTTTCTGAAATACTCAGACCAGCCTGTCTGGCACTTCAGCAAGCTGGCTTGTTCTCCTTTATACGCCTTGATACACTGAGTTGAGGTCATGTGATCAGCTGATTATATATATGTGTTAAGAAGCAATTGAACACCTGTACCTAATAAAGTGGCCAGTGAGTGTATACTGAATGTTCAATAGCTTCCAAATACTGGGCTTGTCCACATTTCTTTATAACTCTGAAAGTCACCATGGCCACACATACGTCGACCCATGCCCACTGCAGCAGATCTTTAGGTTTAACACTTGCCTAATAGTTTCTCTACTCTTGGTACAACTGTGGTAGAATGGTACAGGAACAGATAAGAAGTGCAGTTGTTACTGAAACACTGACGCCACATATTCAGGCTCCCATTTCTGTCTGCAAAGTCATATCTAGTTGCTACATTTAGCCACAGGTGTTAATTGTTGCCTTCTGCTGTACAGAGGACAGATCAATGCCTTAAATGAGAGCTGATTGTTCTGTAACCACCAATTTGATCAGTTAATCAGTGATCATTTGCCTCCTGCGATCTTTTCCTAATATAGTGATTAATTACTTCAATTCTGATTTAGATCAGAGCGCTTTAAAAATATAAATCGTAGGAAATATGATGGAGAGAACTATATGGTTTTAATGGACAGTCCAAGACATATCGGTTAAACAGAGCAATGTATTAACTCTAATTCTTTACTCATAAACTGCTATGTTTATGTGGAGGTTAGTACCAAACTTACACACTTATACAGTACATATATAGCAAATGCTAAAAACGCAGCATACAGTACTTATCTCTCCTCTGGCTCAACCCGAATGAAATAACACATCGCCATTCTCTCTTATTCTGTAAGCCAGGGAGTAATAGTCACACCGTTAGCACCAGTCCATCTCAGTATTATATGGCTTTGTCTCATGAATGTGATAGGTTACTTATGATGGCAGGGGAATGAGTCCCCTGATAGAAATCGATATATGGAACAAGAGGTGAATCCGCCTGCTAGATTTTGGTGTTGTTCAAGGTCACGCACAGCACAAGTCGCATAAAAACTCTGGTATTCTATCATAAACAAGAGTCTCTTATCGCTTGCTTTCTGCTTATATCATAGGATGGGTTAGAAAGGCCATAAGAGTGGAGAGTATCGATGCATAACTTGATTTTAATGCAACATAATTAAATATAAGTAAATTAAATTCAGGGATTCAAGATTAGGTTTTTTAATCAAACGTTTGATAACCGCCAATTTAAATGATTTAGTGACATAGCTAGTACTGAGAGAGGAAATGATCATTTTATGCAAGGTTTGATTTTTTCCGGTAGTACATTTTTGAGTAACGTTGTGGGTATGGGATCTAATATAGATGCTGTAGATTTTGATGATGAAACTAGTTAAATTAACTCTGTCTCTTGGAGTGGAATAAAGTAGGATAATCTCTGGTTCTAGGTAAATTTATGGACATCTAGTTGACTTGGATTACTCAGATTAAAATTTACAGTATTGATTTTGTGTCTTATATTTTCACTAAAAAATTCATACTCATCTCAACTACAACCTGATGGTTGGAACGCTTATGTAGTTGTCTTCTTCCTGGTCAGTTTTGCTATGGTATTAAATAAAAAGCAAGGATTATTTTTGTTTTTTTTTCTATTATTGAGGAGAAATATTTTGCTCTAGCAGCACTAAGTGCTTTCCTATAGTTTACAAGACTTTTATTCCATGCTGTTTGGTACACAACCAGGTTTGTCTGATGCCATTAACACTCTAGTTTCCTACTGGTCTGTTTTAGAGTTAATGTGAAATTAATCTTCTTTCAACTGGACCTACGCTATCCAGAATACAACGAAATATTGACTCTAGGTGCTCAGCTGCCTGATTAAGCTCAGAGGGGTTGGTGGACGATACAGTCATAATTCATAATTTTGGGAGTTTACTAACAATATTATCTGCACTAATTGTTGTAAATGTCTGTTTGAACCTGTACTGGGGTAAAACGCAACTATTTTAGTCCATAGTAAATTTAAAGAGATAAGATAATGGTCTGAAGTAAGATTAGAATCTGGAAGTGTATATTTAATCCTAATGATAATATTAAATCAAGCGTGTGACCGCCCTTATGAGTGGGTCCTATTACCTTCTGGATTGCCCCCTCAGAGCCAAGAATGGACACCAATGCAGTTTTCAGAGGGTCTTCTGGATTGTTAAAGTGTATATTGAAATCTCCTACA
>JAOUQT010000028.1:6594136-6605682 GCA_025769995.1 Xyliphius kryptos | reverse complement strand
TTTGCACAACAGCAAGTGAAATTAATTCACAATCAGTGTTGCTTCCTAAATGGACAGGTTGATTTCACAGAAGTGTGCTTGACTCGGAGTTACATTGTGCTGTTTAATTGATCCCTTTATTTTTTGAGCAGTGTAGTTTATAGTGTGTAATACTAAGTCAATGTGATGCAAAATTAATTTAGTACCAACTCGACTCCTAATTTAATCCTTTTGCTTTTAACAGAACAGAATCCCACTGGAAAGCCTTGAATTCTCAAGTAAGGAAAAAACACACACACAAAACCCAAGTTCTACAGAACGAAGAACAGGAAGGACATGCCGTTTTGTATAAGCAGAAGATCAACCTGGACACAGAAGATGTGAGGATTATTTTTCTATGTTGATTGCAAAGTGAGCCATCTTACAATTGCCACTTCAGATTATTTTCCAATGATCTTTGGTCTTTTAGAGATGAACCGGTATCCTTACTATATTATATACATATATCACTGTATGTGTAGACGTGTCTGGGTGGATCACTGCAAACATCTTGGAGAGCTGTTCCTGGCAGACTGCTTTCTGTGAAAGGGTGAACAGACTTTTCAGAACTTTGTGCCAATAACGCCAATATGTGCCAATATGTACAAATGGGACACGTCTGGGAGTTTGACCGAAACTACAGACACAATGAGGAGCTGTTTCTGCAACAGTGTTCTGTATCGACGTGTGACTTCTTTTTTTTTTTTTTTTTTTTGTAAAGAAAGTACAAATATGTATTTGAACTGTTTTAAAATAGTTGAACAAAATGTGTTACAGACATCCAAAAATATTTATAAGAAGCACTATTTGATTAGAGAAAATATGTAAACGGTCCAACGAGAACCATGGCCAGCTATTGAGTTTACTGTATTGTCTTTAGGCCCTGTTTTAAATAGAATAGTTTTCTCTATTTTTGTACACACGGGTTACTCATCATTCACTTGTGGTGCATTCTGAACTCATGAAACACTTAGATTATAAATTATTTAGATTCAATAGTCAGTCATTCCTGGTGGTGTATCATGCGAAAAAGCCATTTCTATTGCCACTGGGTACAATTACTGATCGACAGTCACACTGTGGCCACAGTCATATTGAACAGGAATGACGTTTGTGTTTTATATAAATGCTGTCAAAGAGCCTTAGTCATGGGTTGGTCTAGGCCTCACATTTTTAACTATGGTAGGCAATACATTTCCATCAATAGTACATTTGGGATTTGAAGAGAGCTTTTTTATACAGAACCTGGATGTGTACAGTTATCAGTACTCTAGGGCTTAATATCAGTCACATTGCTCAATCTGCTTTATTTTTGTGCCAAGCCATTGATGAGTGCCAAGTCATTTTTATCAAAGCTCTTTCATCACATGTATATTATTTATGTGTGCTTCTGAAAGGTAATGAAATATAAGAATATATGTAATCAAATGTCACCTGGTGTGATGTGTAAGTGATTTTTTTTTATTTAGGCTGTAAAGAAAATTTATTGATACATATATAAAATGTTTTTGTTAATATTATGTTCTTTGTTTACATTCTTACACATGATTGAAACGCAGCAATTACAATAAATATATTCAAACCAAACTTGGTAAATTGGCCAAACACTTGAGTGGCAGCTAGTTGAAGGACCTGCAGACAGTTGCCCCATGCCGAACAAATGCTGGGTAAGCAAAATTTTGCAAAACTACAGAGGTTTTGAAAATTAAGGTATCGTTATTATATTTACTGTCATTTTTTATCTTTGTTTGAACTCATGGGAACGCTTTCTATATATCTGGTATTCATAATGCATTATACGTGCTGTTAAAATGCTTTGTCAATTACAGTGTATCGCAAAAGTCAGGACACCCCTCACATTTCTGCCGATATTTAAGCATATATTATTTCGGGGGACAACAATAAAGCTTTTACACAATAAAAAGTTGTCTGTGGTCAGCTTATATAACAATGTAAATGTATTCTTCCCCAAAATAACTCAATGTACAGCCATTAATGTCTAGACCACCGGCAACAAAAGTGAGTATAAAAGACCAGGGTCCACTCAAAACAGACAATGCGTTGATTGTCCAAGAAAGCTGAGTGCATGTGCTCAGCATCACATCCAAACGCTGTCTTTGAAAGAAGTGCAGTCAGCATTGCTGCAGAAATTGAAGAGGTTGAGGGTCAGCATATGTTCAATGCGCAAACCATATGACACACACTACATCAAATTGGTCTGCATGGCTGTCACCCCAGAAGAAAACCTCTTCTGAAGTCATAAGAAAGCCCACAAACAGTTTGTATGGATTACTGGAACCATGTCCTGTGGTCTGATGAGACCTAAAATAATTTGTTTGGTTCAGATGGTCTCAAGCATGACTGGTGCCAATCAGGTAAGGAGTACAAAGATAAATGTGTCATGCTTACAGTCAAGCATGGTGGTGGGAATGCCATGATTTGGGGCTGAATGAGTGCGGCAGGTGTTGGGAAGTTACATTTTATTGAGGGACACGTGAACTCCAATATGTACGCAGAGCATGATCCTCTCCCTCCAGGAACTGGGTCGCAGGGCAATTTTCCAGCATGATAATGACCCCAAACACACCTTCAAAACAATGACTGTTTTACTGAAAAGGCTGAGGGTAACGGTGATGAACTGGACAAGCATGTCTCCAGACCTAAACTCAATAAAACATCTTTGGGGCATCCTTAAGTTGAAGAAGCGCAAAGTCTTGAATATCCACCAGCTCCATGATGTCGTTATAGAGAAGTGGAAAAGCATTCCAGTTGCAACCTGTGAGTTCCAGGCAGTTCTGGAAAATGATGGTGGCCACAGAAAATATTGACACTTCAAGAACTTTCACTAAAGAGCGTACTCAATTTTGTTGTCGGTGGTTTAGACAATAATGGCTGTATATTGAGTTATTTTGAGAGGAAAATGTATTTACACTGTTATATAAGATGCACACAGACTACTTTTAATTGTCTCAGTGTTGTCCCATGAAAAGCTATACTTGAATATCTGCAGAAATGTGAGGGGTTTACCCATTTTTGTGAAACACTGTAGGTATAATGCTTAGTAACATTTGTTATTAGTCTCTCTGAATGTACATAGACATTCATAATCATTCTCATGAAATAGTATAACAATATGCCATAAAGCTTTATAACACCAAGCGTCAAAATTTATAACTATAAATACCAAATTACCAATTTTCCCCACTTTCAGAGTACCTACAAGGTTTAAAATTTGGCATCACGATTCCCTATCTTGTCCGTGTTTTTACCGTTTTTACCGTTTTAAGTTTCAACTTTTACATTGTTATCAAGTTCTCCACCATTGTGAAACACCGGTATTTCACTAGTACATTATAAAATAAAATTATATAAACTTTTAAATTAAAAAATATATATTCTTACTCACTCTTAAAATATGTTTCCACTTTATTTAAAGTCTGTCTGTATGTCTTTTATTAATTGCCATGTGCTAATAATTATGCAGTCTTGTTTGTAAATCCCTGTAAAGACAGCATGGATGTTTTCAACAGCAGTTCTTAGCACTTACAAAGTAATTTTTTTTACGCTGCAAATATATAATTAATAGTTTTATTTAACAAATGTGTTTTTTTTTAACACAAATTCTATCTAAATTAATGAACAGTAAAAATGCATTTAAATGCATAGTCACATTGCGTTATAAAGCATTATGGCACATTGTTATAAACATATTTTAAACATCTGTTTACATTATTATATGATTTTAACAATTGTTATAAAACATTCATATCCTTTATGAAATTTTATTAATGTGTTTATAATGCATTGGAAATACCGGATGCATATACATAGTGTTGTTATCGTACATTTTTTTAAATGTATGCTGCTGAGCTACAATCAACATTTTTGTATTATACCATATAATAGTATTAGGTATATTTCATCATACTTATCACAAATAATGACATTTAAAAACGGTTGCAACTGTCTGCAGGTCTCCATGTTGAATACTGCACAGTTTTCTAACATACCCAGTGGAAGTTTTACATTTACTAAGTGTGGGTTTCCAGCTGGTTATGTCTGAGTGTGTGTGTGTGTGTGTGTGTCTCTTTGCATGTTGAAAGTCAAAAAAGAGAAAAGTAAGGCCAAAGATTCAACAACAGATATAATATATTTAGACAAATACAATTAAATACAATTAATTAATCTTAAATAGGATACATTTTGAAAACTAAATATTGATTTGATTTGTACAACTTCATGTGATGGCCCCACATAGAGATCTGTTGATGAGGAGAAGACAGAATACAGTCCATCCCAATTATATGTTCAAATAATTGTGTGGAATTGCAGCTCTGGGCTGGTGAAAAGAAGTGGTTGGTGAAGCTCATGACAGGTGTGAATGTTGGAGAATCTGCAGCGACAGTAGAATATATTGAGATTTGGATACCACTTGATCAGGAAAAAAATCTAGGCCCCCTCACTATAAAGTAGAAAACAATGATAGCGTTATACCTTTTTAGTTTCTAATAATGTCCTTTTTAATCCATAAAATCAACAATCAATTTAAAGAAAAACCCAGAGAATTATGATCATCTACAAGTCATTGGTTCTGTTCCGATGAAGGAAATGTGTATATGTTACAAATAAAGCTTAGTTCTAATGACCTTGATGCACTGATTTAGAAATAATGTCAATCATTATATGATCTTATTAAACATGATTTATTGTCCCAGTTTGGTGCTCTGTTGAATTAAATTGCTAAAGAGAATGTCTGTCTGTTGGCCTTGACATGCCGGTAAACCTTTATTGCCCTATTTTAATCCAAGAAATAATCATGACATCAAATGTCACCAGTACATAATAAACAACAAAACCATCAATATTTTTTGATATTGGGATGTATCTTGGAATGATCGTTGTAAGACTAAAATGAACACTGTGTACTGAATGAAATCAATGTTCAGTGGTCCGTTTCTGATTTTGCATGTTCCCTGTGCATTTGCTTAAGAAAATATCACAACACATTTATTAATTAATAAATAACTGGAATGAACGTGTATGTTTACAAATGCATCTTTAGCAAAACGAAAATGTTAATGACACAAATTAATTACACACAATTTACAAGTCTGTAAATTTACAAGTCCACTTCTCCCAGAAAATTGTTGCAATTACAAAAGCTTGATATTCACATGTTTATTTCGTGTTTTCCGAAGACCAATTTAGTCATAATAATTTAGTTATACTAATTAATAAATGAAAAATCCAATAAATTAATTACTTGAAAAAAAATAAAATAGGGTAGTGCCTTTACCTTTAGCACTGGATCATTAAATCTAAAGAATCTGGACCAACTTATTTTAGGAAGCAGTTTTAATAAGCAGGGTCTACAAGTCTACATGAAAAAGATTTGGAATGACTTAAGACAAAGCATTTGACAATTTTTAAGTGACTAAAGACGAGAGGTACAATTTTCAAGTAGAGATGGATTGGATAGGTGATTGCGTCCAAATAGTGTGATGCCAACCCGAGGCTAACAGCGATCCTTTCCTCTTTATAGGTATATGTTTGAGTAAAATAAACATTCATTCATTCATCTTCTGCTTATTCCTTTATGAGGGTTGCGGTGGGGTTCCCCATGCCCATCCAGGGCAGAATGTCTCGGGCGCTGGGCAGATACACCCAGGACAGGGCGCCATTCCATCGTTAGGTACACACACACAGCTACACTCACATACACACACTATACAGGGCAATTTAGAGCACGCAGACACGGGGAGAACATGGAAACTCCATCAAAATTGGGATTCGAACCGGGAATCCCCAGCTCTGAGAGGCGAATGTGCTAACCACTAAGCCACTAAGCCTGTAAAATGAACATGATTCTTTTATTCTTTAAAGTGCTCTTTTTAACTTCTCCAAAATTCCAAGCAATTTTTTTTATTTGCAAGAAGTAAGAAATTGTCAAAATAACAAAAAAAAAAAGCTGTGCTTTCAGACCTTAAATAATGCAAAGAAAACAAGTTCATATTCTTTTAGAAACAACAAAACTAATGATTTAACTCAGGAAGCGTTTAGACTGAAGTCATGTAAAGCTAGAAAAAAGCCTTTCATCGATGAGAAGAAAAGGAGAACCAGGCTGAAGTTTGCAAAAGACCATAAGGATTGGACCATGAAGGACTGAGTCCAATTTTCATCTTTGCCCAACACCGACTCGTCTAATTGTTTTTATTTATTTAGTTAGTTATTTGGCAGTCGCTTTTATCCAAAGCGACTTACAAATATCCCCTCCCCCCTTTGTCTAATGGTTAGACGGAGACCTGAAGAGGTGTACTAGCCACAGTGTCATGCACCCAATGTGAATTTTTTTTGGAGGATTGGTGGTAATCTGGGGATACTTCAGCAAGGCTGGAATTTTGCCAGGTTCATCTTGGTAAAGGATGTATGAATCAAGCCACATACAAGGTTATCCTAAAAAAACACTTGCTCCCTTCTGCTCTGGCAATGGTCGCCAACTCTGAGGACTGTTTTTTTCCAGCAGGACAATGCTCCATGCCACACGGCAAGGTCAATCAATGTGTGGATGAAAGACCACCAGATCAAGACCCTATCATGGCCAGTCCAATCTACAGACCTGAACCCCATTGAAACCCCACTGGATCGTAATCAAGAGGAAGATGGATAGTCACCAGCCATTAAAAAGATGAGTTTTTGCACCAGGAGTGGCATATGGTCACCCAAAAGCAAAGGGAAAGACTGACACATGAAAGCTGTGATTTAAAATCATGGTTATTCCACCAAATATTAATTTCTGAACTCTTGAGTTTAAAACATTAGTATTGTTGTTTTTGAATAAATATATTTTGACCATTTCTTATTTTCTGCAAATAAATACTATATATATACAACATATTTTAATTTCAATGCTAAAAAATCCCACCTGTCCTTAGTTTTTGGTAAGTATGATCAATCATATTGGTGCCAATACCCAGAATGGTAAAGATTATCACATAATTATGGAATCTTTACTATTGAGGTACCTCATCAAAACCTTTCTAGTGAAGCACACTGATCATAAGCAGCTCCAAGTGCTGCTGGAAGTTCATATAGAAGATCGGCAGATGCTGGTCCAGGCAGCTGGTAGTCAAGCCAACTTTCTTGACTGTGGCCTCCAAACATTTCCGCACAGGGACCAGAGGATGACATTGAAGCATACCCTGCATTGTTTGTGATGGCTGTTAAAAGCCTGGAGCTGGCAGAAGAGCCAGTGGACTGCGCAGCTACTGCCACCATTGCCAGGATAGTCCCAGTTGGCCGCTCAAAAATTACCAGCTGCCAACATGCTGAAGTACTCAGACCTTTGATGGGCAATCCTACAGCGGATCAGCCAAACCCCAGAAGAGAAGATAATTGTGTGAAATGCATTGCATTGACTTTTGCCAAATTGTTGTTCTTATACAGCAATTATGAGATACCATCGAGAGATGGTTGCTTACGGTGGAACAAACTGTCACAGCCATCATCAACCTTGTACTCTAGCAGTTTGTCAGTCACCTAGGTACCCACTATAACCTCAGAAGACAGAAGACCATCTGTCTAAAGAAGCATCAGACACCACACGTGTGTTCTATTTTTTTACACTTCTCCTGCACTCGCTTATTTTTGCTTTCCATCCCTCTCTCTTTCTTAACTCCTGTACTGGAAGAGAAATGTGAATGGTTTTACTCCCCCAAGGCTACCTTGTGGCAACAAGCAAAGTATCCTTTGTGCGACTTCCCAGGGTAGGTTGTTCCAAGACCAACGGTGCAGGGAGGGAGTCGCGACTAACCTGCTGGCCTGGCAGTGAACTGGGATAGAACTAGTGTTCTGGTGTTCTGTTAGAGATTCAGATAGACATTTGGATTGAAATGGGGCTGGAAGCACCTTTGCATTACAAATCCATACGTGAGGTACTAAACAAGAGAAATGTATGAGTAATATTCACAGGCTGATGAAAGAACCAAGTAATATCACACATTTACAGAAACTTTTTTGCAGTTCAGAAAAGACTTAGACAGCCAAATGTGTTGCCTGGCTAATCACAGAGACGTCTCAGCACTGATCAAGTGATATCACTCAATATGCCATCTGTGTGCATCTAAAGCAATTAATGACTAAGCATAAAATTTCTCTCATGTAATAAAGCCTAAAATATCCTAAATGACCCAAATAGAAAATGGAAAGTCTTTTCGCTTTTACTTTATTTCCCATATAATAAACAAATGGTCATTTATATTTAAAATATAGATATATAAATGCTTTAAGACTGAGAGTTTTTACTATGTAAGAATTTAAACTTTTTTTTTTTTACAATACTGAATTTTTTTTTTTTTTTTTTTTTTTTACACCGATTTTAAGCAAAGACCTCAGATATCAAAATACAAGTCTGCAGAAGTGTGACAATGTTTAAAATGATTTGGGGAAAAAATCACAACAAAATAACAAAGCCAAATATTCGTTAACGCACAAGAGTTCACTTAAAAACCAAATGGTGCTTACACATGACCCAAGTAGATTTTTGTTCATCGGCAAAAAAAATGTTTTGTTACATTTCAGCTTTTTTTTTTTTTTTTAAAAAAAACCTAAATCAATCTCATTATACAAAATGTATTCAGTGGTTTTTTTTTTCATATTATATATATACCTCATCAAGTAAACAAAACAAAAAACTTTTCAAGACTGGTTGACATTTCAATGATTAAAATAAATGTACATCCAACAACGATACACATTTTGTGGCACGTCATTAACATTATCAGTCATTATTTTCTCTTAAATGTTATTTCTAACTATAATTTCGCCATGACAGTAATTTTAATAATTATTTAATCATAGCTCATGTATAAAGGATGTTTATGAACATCTGACACACAGTATAAAAACCTATTCTTATGTTGTGCCATAAAAAATTCCATATATAAAGTCACATTTTTAAAAGATATTTTTTTTACATTTGTAAAATATTGCACACAAAACACCCTTTTGCTTTCTCATTGAAATGTACTTTAATTCTACATGTTCAAATCTTTATCTTTCTTGTTTTTTTTTTTTTAATGTTTCTGCTACTTTCCTGTTTTTGAGCACTCCGTGTTTGGCACTCTAAGAGATTCTGTGCAGTTGGTGGTTTCATGTTGCTGTTAATAAATGTTAACAAGTATAAGTTTTTTTAAAATGTTTGTAATATAATAAGGAAATAATATGTGTAGGAATATTGGGAAAATTCAACTTTGGAATTTAAAATAAAACAAAATTAAAACAGAAATCAAAGCATGCATTTGTATTTGTCCATCCTTAAACAGCAAGCTATTTTTACAAGTAGAAAAAGACACTTGTTAACATTCTTTTTTTTTAAGAAGCACCCACACCTGTCAGTCATCAGCTATGTTATTAGGTACACAAAAGTATTACTTCTAATCTCTGGTCACTTTATTCAGAATACCTACAGAACTTATTAACCTGAACCTAGAGTTTTCTCACCATAGAGGTAGCATGAGGCGGTGTCTACAACCCACACAAGTTGCTCAGGTAGTGCAGCTTATACAGGATGGCACATCAATGCCAGCTATGGCAGCAAGAAGGTTTGCTCATCAGGAGCATGCCCAGGCGACGATTTTCCACTTTGATTTTGAGTAGGATTCAAAATACAGACCTCCATGGGATAATAATTTTAATTTACATTTTGATCATTCAATTATTCATCCAATCTTCTGCTTATTCCTCTACTAGGGTCGTGGTGGGGTTCCCCATGGCCATTCAGTGGAGAACATCCCGGGGACTGGGCAGATACACCCAGGACAGGGTGCCAATCCATCGCTGGGCACACACTCACTCACACAGCCACACACACACAACTAATTTAGAGCATTTAATTTACTTGGAATCCATGTTTTTGGAATGTGAAAGGAAACTGGAGAACCCAAAGGAAACCCACACAGACATGGGGAGAACATGGAAACTCCACCCAGATTGGGCTTCGAACCGGGGATCTTCAGTGCAGAGAGGCGAACGTGCTAACCACTAAGCCACAGTGCCATCCATATTTTGATCATTTTAATGTTATTTTGTTCTTAACTTATTTCACTATCTACTAAATAATGATTTCAAGTGCAAGATTTTATTTATTGAGATCTAGGATGTGCTATTTTAATGTTCTATTTATTTTTTTGAGCAGTGTATATATCTGTCGATCTGCTAATCCTAGGGATTTCCATACTTATGTCACTCACAGACTACAATAGCATGTGTATTTAATGGATTAATACATAATTGATCAAGTTTAATGTTTTAGTCGTGTCTTTTAATGTCATTTTATTTTGCCATATGCAATAATAACCAACTATGCTTAATTCCAAAGCAGCAACATAACAAATACCATTTGAAAACAGTCATTTGTTAACATGCTGCCTGTGGGTGGCAGTAATGAGCACACCAAGACTGCAAACAACCAGGCCAAAAGCAAAAAGGAAGATTAACAGAAAAACGCGGCAAATATTCTACCAAACACTAAACGCTGAGAATGAGAAATAAAAAACACAACTTCACAATAACTGGAAGGCAGCAACGAATAATTAGAACAAGAATCACGAACAAACTGCACAACGTGACATAATAAAGCGACACAAGCCAAAGAAAGAAGCAAAATGGAAATATAAACACAGCGATAACGTGACTCAGCAATCACAGGTATGTACCATATAATTAACACAATACAATTTAGAATTAAAAAGGCTAATGCAAACAGGTGAGAGTGAACAGGGCATGCAACCATTTGTGTTTTGACATTTATTTATTCTTATGTACATCATATTTTAAATTCACATTATGTGCCTTCTGGTTTTTAAAACTCAACCCCTTTATTAAGTTATAGTCATTATTTTGTTTTGGGTTGTTTGAAATACTGCTTACTCTCTTTTTTGTCATATAACTCAATGACTTCTTAATTAAAATCTAAAACATGCATGCAAAATGATAAAAAATCAAAGTTTATTCATCACATGCATAGTTACACTGTACATGGTTTTCAGGTGTGTCTATAAGGGTTAATTAGTGCAATTAATTAGAATGCCATCAGTGTGCAAAGCAGTAATCGGAGCAAAGGGTGGCTATTTTGAAAAAAACTAGAATTTAAAACATGTTTTCATTAATTCTAACATTTTTTTTTTGTTAAGTACATAACTTCTGATGTGTTCATTCATAGTTCAGTGAGAATCTACAATGTAAATAGTTATGAAAATACAGAAAACGCATTGAAAAAGGTGTGTCCAAACTTTTGGCCTGTACTATAAAAATAAGTACTCAAAAAAATAAAGGGGCACACTTAAACAACACAATGTAACTCCAAGTTAACCACACTTCTGTGAAACCACCCTGTCCAGTTAGGAAGCAACACTGATTCCAAATCCAGACCTTCATGGGATAATAATTTTGATCTACATTTTGTTCATTTTTATGTTATTTTGTTCTCAACGCATTTCACTATCTACTACATAAAGATTTTCAACTGAAAT
>JAOUQT010000028.1:6556150-6572690 GCA_025769995.1 Xyliphius kryptos | reverse complement strand
TACCTTTAACATTTCCAGCCTCTTATTGCCCCTTTCTCAACTTTTTTTGAGATGTGTTGCTGTCACAAATGAGCCAATATTTTGGCAAGAAATTTTAAAATGTCTCGCTTTCAACATGTGATATGTTGTCTATGTTTTATTGTGAATACAATCTCAGTTTTTGAGATTCGTAAATTATTGCATTGCATTTTTATTTACAGTTTGTAATTTGTCCCAACTTTTTTGGAATCAGGTTTGTAAATTTTGAGTGTATTTTTTTTACACTTACGTGAAACCTCTTATCTCTAATTTTACTATTTTTTTCTTTACAGTCTAGTGTCAAAAATGCAACACTGGGTTATTGTCTATATAAAAATTGCATAATGTGGACAATTTACTCACATAAATAGATGAAAGTGATCTATTTGCCACTATACTTGAACACAGCTGAATTGTTTCTCTGCATTTACCCCATCCGTTCAATGAAACACACATACTTTATATACAGACACGTGAAGTGAGCACACTAGTCCGGAAGAATGAGCAGCCTTTACGGTGCCCGGAGAGCAATCGGGGGATAATCGCCTTACCTATAGGCACAATCAGCCGTTTCAACTTTGGCGGTTCCCGGGACTCGAATCAGAAAACTCCCAGTCGCAAGGCTGGTTCCATAACCATAAGCCTACGACTGCCCCAATTTTTAATAATCATTAATAATTACTGATGATGTTGCTTACATTTTATTGGAATTCTACCCTTTTGCTAGCAAAGTAACATGAACTGGAAATAGAAAGAAGTGGAACAGCTTTCCAAATATCATGGAAATTAGCTAGCTATGGGATTCCCAAACACTGGGATGCGGATCACTTCCGGGCAGTGGATAATTTGGTACTAGACCGCAAATAAAGAATAGAATTGCTGAAGATTACATGTATTTTTTCCAGTAGTGTTGCAAGTATTATATTTAGAAAAATTGTCCCTTTCTCAAGTTTGCAGAAGAATTGGCCAGTTCATGGTACAAAAATCTTGGAGATCCCCGAGTTAGAGTGTTATACTACAATGTGTGTTAGTTTCCCAGTAAGCTCCAACACTTGACATTTGTACTTGACCCAGTCTCAGATACGTGCCAATCATGTGTTCTGCCTCTTTACAGCAGTGTCAGCACATGTACATGTATTATGTGCAGCATCTATATGTTTACTCCTCTGTAACTATAATGATCACTGGGTGTTGTATTTTTGCAACATAAAAAAAAATTCCAACAAATTTGCTAATTGGGAAGAACGGTGGTGTAGTGAGTAGTTGCCTCAGAGTAAGAAGGTCCCGGTGTTCTGAGTGCTATCTTTGTTGAGTTTGCTCTTGAGAATTTTCTACAATTTCCGTAAAAAAAAACAGGAGGATTGGTTTAAATAAGAGCAGCCATTCTGAATTTGTTAAGTGCATGACATTTACTACAGTTTCGGCTCCGCCCACATTAATGAAGTACAAAACTGAGAGGGTGTGTTGGGTGTTTATATTTCATCAGAAGAATCTAAAAATATTGCTTCACATGCAGGTTCTGCTGCCAAAACTGTGCATATTAATGTCTTATTGAATCAGGTCTCCAGCTTTCGGAGGGCTTTTATGAAGCAGAACTATGAATGTCTGTGTTATAAATCAGGAGCATTAGCTTTGGGAGAACATAGTCTCTTCAGAACAGTGGTGATAATGACCTACTGTAGGAGGTTCAGCTCAGTATGAACAGGCTGTAAAGTCCACTGAGTCTGCCTCTGATAAACACAGAAACTCCCCAAGCCTTGTATAGCGAGCGCTAAAAAATCGGCTAGTAACACCCTTAATCTATATAGGGAAATGGCAACCAACCACTAGAGCTTTAGCTCAACAGTAAGCAGGCACAGTGTGTGCTTCCTCTGTTCTCTTTAAAAAGAACAAAAAGCATTTCTCTCTAGAGAAAGTCTGTATAGGAAACGCTTGAAGAAATACATTTTTGAGAAAAGTATCAAAATGATTAAGCCAAGAAAAATGTATGTTTCAAAAATCGAATGGTCTACAATGCCTTATGACTACGGCTTCAGAGAAATTTAGAACATAACTTATTGTTACAGTCCAAATTTCTATGCATCTACAGGGGTTAGACAATGAAACTGAAACACCTGTCATTTTAGTGTGGGAGGTTTTAGGTAGGTATACAGTTTAGGTATATCGTGCCACCTCTAGTGTAATGTTGGTAAATTACAAACCCGATTTAAACAAAGTTGGGACAAAGTACAACTGTAAATAAAAATGGAATGTAATAGTAATATATGATATTGTATTCAAAATAGAACATAGACAACATATCACATGTATAAACGGAGATAATTCAAAATTTCATGCCAAATATTGGCTCATTTAAAATTTTGTGACAGTGACACATTTCAAAAAAGTGGGGACAATGCAATGCCCTTTACCGTTCTCTTTACAACAGTCTGTAAACGTCTGGGGACTGAGTAGACAAGTTGCTCAAGATAAGGAATAGATATGTCATATCTAATGTAGGATTAGAGTTGCTTAACTGTCTTAGGTCTTTTTTGTCTTCCATTTTATGATGCGTCAAATGTTTTCTATCTGGACTGCAGTCTGGCCAGTTCAGTACCCGGCCCTTCTTCTACGCAGCCTTAGTGCTGAGATTGATGCAGTATGATTTGGCATTGCCATGTTGAAAAATGAAATGTCTTCACTTTAAGGGAATGGGAGCATATGTTGCTCTAAAACCTGGATATACCTTTCAGCATTGATGGCCAGTATTTGACATGAAATTTTAAAATGTCTTGATATGTTGTCTGTGTTCTATTCTGAATACAGTATTAGTTTTTGACGTTTGTTGATTATTGAATTTCATTTTTATTTACAGTTTGTACTTTGTCTCAACTTTTTTTGGAATTAGGTTTGTATAAAACAGACTCAATTTCTCTTGATTTCAGTGACTTATTCTTTTTATCATTGATTCTTTGATGGCAAATTAAACTAGTTTTGAAACAAGATATGTACTTACAAAACACCACAGTGAATGAGACTTATGAAAAAGAAACAAAGACGTGTGCCCAGTTATTTGAAGCTTAGAAAACGTGATTATTTTTTGCTGTATTTCAACATGATATTTTAGACACAACGGCAGTCTGTATATACTGTTATACACACACCACGTTAGGAATACCTGGCTGGTGGCATGTGCTCACCGATAAAATGCCCCAGTTGGTTGTTGCATCACAATTGGCTCTCATAAAGTAAGGTGTTAAACGGTCCACTGCACAACAGGAGACAACATTTACCATGGATGTCATTTACAATGAGTTTAGAGTCTGTTTGAGGCTGAGGACAGGTGTCTTTTATACAGATAACTAGGTCAAAAAGGTGCCATTAATACAGGTAAGGAGTGGAAGACAGAAGAGCTTCTTAAAGAAGACGTTACAGGTCTGTGAGAGCCAGAAATCCTGCTTGTTTGTGGGTAACCATATACTTATTTCCCACCAGATTTTACAAATAAATTAGTTAATAATCCTACAATGTGATTTTCAAACCAGCCATTAGAGAGCACAAGTATATTTCCAGTGAATTTCTAGTGCCGGTCCCAAGCCCGGGTAAATGGTGCGGGTTAAGTCAGGAAGGGCATCCGGTCTAAAACATTTGCTAAGTAAAATATGCGAATTAATCAATCAATGTTACTACATACCGGATTGGTCGCGGCCCGGGTTAACAACGACCGCCACCATTACTGGTGGCAAACAGGGTACTGGTGGAAATTGGGCTACTGTGTTCTGTAAGGAGTTTAGAAAAGAGTTGAAAAAGGCTTTGGGTGGTAGCAAAGAGCTTCCAGATGACTGGGTATCAACAGCAACAGTAACTAGACAGACAGGCAAAAAGATACTTGGTGTGTCATTTGGACAGGTGAAAGACAGCAAGGAAACTTGGTGGTGGAACAAGGAAGTGCAGGAGATTATTCAGAGAAAGAGGTTGACAAAGAAGAAATGAGACAGGGAGAGGACTGAAGAGAGTAAGCAGGAGTATAAAGAGATGATGAGTAGGACAAAGAGTGAGATAGCAAAGGCCAAGCAGAAGGCCTATAATGAGTTGTTTCATAGAAATGAATGTTTCATAGAAATGAAAATGTACTGACAGGTGAGGAGAGGGTAAGAGAAGGATAGAAGGAGTATTTGAGGAGTTGATGAATGAAGAGAATCACAGGGAAAAAGAGTGGTAGGCATAGAAAATGTAGAACAGGAAGTAGCAAAGATTGGCAAGGATGAAGTAAGGAAAGCTTTGAACAGGATGAAGAAGGGAAAATCAGTCAGAACTGATGACATACCAGTAGAGGTATGTAAATATATAGGAGAGATGGGAGTGTCATTTTTGAGTAGATTATTCCATGAGCTTTTTGAAAGTGAAATGATGCCTGAGGAATGGAGAGAAAGCGTCCTTGTCCCGATTTCTAAGAAGAGGGGTGACGTGCAGAGCTGTAAAAATTATAGGGGCATAAAGTAAATGAGCCACACAATGAAGATTTGGAAGAGAGTTGTTGAAATAGGCTTAGACAAGCAGTGACTATTTGTGAGCAGCAGTATGGTTTCATGCCAAGAAAGAGCACCACAGATGTGGTGGCTTTAGAGAAAGCTTATGATAGGGTGCAGAGGGAAGAACTGTGGTGGTGTATGAGGAAGTCGGGAGTATGTTAGATTGTTGCAGGACATGTATAAGAACAGCATGACCATAGTGAGATGTGCTGTAGGAGTGACGGATAGCTTCAAGGTAAAGATGGGCTTGCATCAAGGATCGGCTCTTAGCCCATTTTTGTTTGCTCTGTTGATGGACAGATTAATAGATGAGGTCAGACAGGAATCACTGTGGACTATGATGTTTGCAGAAGACATTCTGATCTGTAGTGAGAGCAGGGAACAGCTAGAAGAGAATTTGGAGAGGTGGAAGTATGCTCTGGAAAGGAGGGGCATGAAAGTCAACACTTGCTAGACAGAATAAATGTGTGTGAATGAGAGGGAGGAAGGTATAACTGTAAGGATACAGGGAGAAGTTCAGGTACTTGGGATCAACTGTCCGGGGGGAGTGTGGAAAAGAGGTAAAGAAGAGAGTACATGCAGGATGGAGTGGATAGAGAAATGTGTCAGGAGTTATGTGTGACAAAAGGGTTGGGAAGGAAACTGACTAAGAGACAGAAAGTAGAGCTGGAGGCTGCAGAGCTTAAGATCTTGAGGTTCTCATTGGGAGTGACCAGGATGAACAGGATAAGGAAAAAGAACATCAGAGGGACAGCACAAGTTGGAGAGGGCAGACTGAGGTGGTTTAAACATGTGCAAAGGAGGGACAGTGGATATATTGGTAGGAGGATGTTAGAGATGGAGTTTCCAGGCAGGAGACAGATAGGAAGACCAAAAAAAGCGCGATATATAGATGTGGTCAATGTAGACATGCAGGTAGTTGGCGTGAATGCAAGATGCAGAGGACAGAGTGAGGCGAGATGTATTCGTTGTGGCGACCCCTGAATAAGGGAGAGGCCGAAAGGAAAATAAGACGACAATGTGATTTTCTGGATTTATTTTTCCCATTTTGTCTTATTATTGAAGTGTAACCTATGATTTCAATTACAGACCTCTCTCATCTTTCTAAATAGGAGAAACTGCACAATCATGGCTGACTAAATACTTTTTAGCCGAATTGTATATAGAGACTATAAAGATTTATTTACAATTGAGTTTTATTAGAAAAAAATAACATTGTATAGGATGTGATAAAATATTTCAGTGCTACAGAAGGCACAGAAGTTATAAAGTCTGAGGATTTCTCTGGTCCGTTTCATTTTCCTTAGTAATCTACATGCCTTGCTTGAATTCATTGAGGACATGTCTCTAGGCAACTATTATTACAAAATAGATTATCAGTGAATAAAATGTTATGCTGCTGATGGAGTAGAACAGGTTTTAAATGCCAGCTTGCCGGTGTTATCTGTAGACAACTTTGATGCAGTAAGTCTCCTCATTTTTGTCCTCCAGGTCATTGATAAAAATGAGGATCTCCTCTGTCCCGACATTTTGACTGGCAGCAAAACGTAGCCCAATGTTGTAGCTTGCACCTCCTTCTATCTGCATTCACATATGGAACCACACACAAACAAATACATTAATACAGGCAGTGGTTAATGGTAACGCATCGTATTTGAAGCTCAGGAGACAAATAAAGGCTGTGTTCATTAACATAGTAAAACATGTTATATTACTGTTCTCACTTATTCACCTTCATTAACTGCCTCATGATGATTTACATTAGATTCCACAATGTTTTAAAAATGTTTATTTAAAAGATTTAATAAAGCTTGCAAGTAGAATCAGAATAATAATTGGACTAATTTGGACAAGCGTTCTGTTGTAGTCAATATAAGTGAGACAAAAAAAATCAATCCATGACATGAAATACAAAAACAAACCACAACATTTTTAATAGTTTCCCATTTGATTGACTCTTTAATGTACTGGATGTTTTACATGCTTTAGTGGATTTAAAGGTTTCTATAAGCCAATCCCAGTCTATTTATCCATTATATTTAATGGCTGGATAAAACATATTGCTCTGTACTCCGGATTTATACAGTAATCTCCTCAAAACACACAGCGCTATCGATTTTGTTTTGTTTTTTTTTTTTCAGCTCAGCAACTAGTTTATGACGACACGGTTATTTGAGCTTGAAAGGGAAAAAACATAAAACCAGTAAAAAAAGTCATACATTTTCTTGAAAGTAATCAAATTGAAACAGCACTGACCAGTTGGAGAAATGGCTCAAGCGTCCGTTATTTATGAGTTTCACTACTTTTATTTGATGCTTAAGCATGATCATTTTCTTTACTTGAGCAATGTCTGCACAGTAGTTCACATTGCCCAGGTGTTTACACTCGAAGATATGGGTCACATATGCAATCATGAGACTCGTGCGTGCCTGAGCAAATCAGTGGAAGCAGCCGGTGATGAAATTAACATTCTCCCATTTGCAATATCCTTCCTGGATGAAAGTAATGAGTTATTCTGACCCTGTAGGCATTAGAGGTTATGAAAGATGTTCAGGTGATTTCTGTGATTGTTGTAAAGGGTGACTGTAGTGCATGCTGCCTGTAAATGATGCTAAAGCAATTCATCAACAGTGCCTAATTATAGGGGCCATCATTTGCCTTGCAGGAAGTAGACATGGCCTGTTATTTACAACTTAAGATCCACACATCTCTCTGTACCGTATATCACTTAAGGAAAAGTATGGGTCACACAAATTCTTAAATAACATTCTGCGTAATCTCTAAAGCTTTCAGAGATTACACTCTGGCTCACCGGAGGAAAAAAACTGGAGTAAAACCTTCAGCAATAAAGTGACTTTCCCCAAGACATTTGTCTGATGTACGTCCCCTCGCTCTCTTCCTACATTTATAAAAAAGCTATGGGCCATTCTGTGCTGCTGAAAAGAGAGCCACTTTTCCCATTTCCTTTCCTTTATGAGATTCAGTTTTATTTGACCCATAACATTGCCTGGGGACTTAATGTTTACAGTAGTGCCAGCGCTAATATGCTGCACATTTAGTGTATGTTTGCTTTTTAAACTAATAACGGTGAAATACAAATACCAATAAAAGCGACTGCAGTAAATTATATTTGTCCCGTCACATGTGCTTATTCATTCTTTTGCCACACCAGCTATTGGACACACAGTTGTGTTCTAAATAATAGGTGTCTATAAAACTACTGGGAAAAAGCTTAATCCTCACAGTAGCATTTATTTTTTATCTACACACAGGCAATGGTAGCGCTGTACATTCATCAGAGCACACAGAGATTAATGAATATTTGGCTGCAAAGTGCCTGTACTGAACCTCGTCCACTGCTAAAGTTTTCTACATTGGACATGTGACAATGAGAGCTGGAGCATGGAAAAAAGTGGCCTGGTCTGATGTATGTCATTTTTCCGGTTGGCGAGATTGCTCTAGGTTAAACTATGGGAAGAAAGTATACCAAAACAAGCAGTGTGATAATTAAGGCAATGCTCCGCTAAGAAATTATCTCCTGGCATTTATGAGGACATATACACTATATTTCTAAAAGTATACGCTCACCTGCCTTGCCTTGCACATGAGCTAATCCATAGGGTTCAATATGATGTTTACCCTTTCCGCAGCTAGAACAGCTTCAACTCTTCTGGGAAGGCTTTCCACAGGGTGTTTAAGCAGTGTGTTTGTGAATTTTTGACCATTCTTTGACCGTTTAATTATAAGCGCATTTGTAAGCTTACACACTGATGCTGCAGGAGAAGGCCTGGCTCTGAGTCTCCGCTCTACTTCATCCCAAACATGTTCTATCGGGTTAAGATCAAGACTCTGCAGGTCATTCACACCAGACTCTGTCTATTAGAAGAGGAAGGGGCCAGCTCCAAACTGTTCCTACAAAATTGGGAGCGTGGATATGTCCAAAAAGTCTTGGTCTTGGACACATTCATACACCTGTGGCAATGGACGTTAGTGGAACACCTGATTCAGATAATTTGGATGGGTGAGCAAATACTTTTGAAAATATCTAAACATTGCTGCAGACCAGTTATACCCTTTCATTGAAACAACAGTCTCTACTAAATGCAACCTCTTTCATCAGGATGATGCACTCTGTCCCTGTAAAATCTGTTTTGGATTGTTTTAGGAGCATGCTAAAAAGTTCAAGGTTGAAGGGTGAATAAATGTTTCTCCAGATTCTTCAGATCAAGCATCTGTGGGATGTGGTTGACAAAAAGACAATCCATAGAACCCTATTTCACAACTAATAGGACCTAAAGCATGTGCTGCTGATTGTGTGAAATTTTGAAGTGTCAGCAGGTATCACAAGATATTAGCTGGAAAACTACTCCACAAATAAATAGCTATTAGGAACGTTACTGTTCCTCCTACTGGCCAATTTGTAATTTTGAGTTAAAATGGTTTTCAATATATTTTGCAAAAAGTTATTTAAGTCTACACTTTTGGGGATAGTAAACTGAAGGGAAACATACACCAACGGTTCTTAGAAATAAGCAAGGGGAGATTTAGGTTGGCATTAATAGCATCGGGAGACGCCTAGTCTAAAATACTATTTATACCTGAAATTTTATTTTAAAATATATTTTTTCATGAAGATTCGTATAAAACATTTTACAAACGTGAACCATTCATATACCTTTGGTAATCTTTTTGTGCACTTAAATGTAAAATAATTATAACATTCTTTATCTTGAAAGTGTGGAACAGATACACTAATTTCCTAATAAGAAATCTATAAGAATCTATATACATTTTAAAGATATTTTCATTTGCTAAGATATGTTTTTTTTCTGTAAGAGAGGATCAGCAAAAAGATAATAGATGCCACAGTTAACAAACAGTTTTTTTACATTTCTAATAAAATTTTACAGATTTGCTTTTTCACGGTAGAGACAAGTTTGTTTTAAAAATAAATTTTATACAGCTATCTGATTAAAAATTAAAAATTCTCTGTGCGGCTGAAGCTACACTCTTAAATCTCAGACACACACAGCCTAGGCCACAATACCTATTCTGCAATAGCTGGTCATGGCTTTTTAGGCTGACAGGTGAGAGATGCAGAAGGAGACTTTGTCTTGACTGGATGAATATTGGTGGTCCACATCATTTATGTTCTCATTTACAGAACCTCTAGCCGACAAAGAGTTTCTCATATATCAGCAGAATTATTGCCAGTTAGTAAATTGTTAAAAAGTGTTATACCTTTACCGTTAACAAGCTGGGGTTCAGGCAAGACACGATTTAGTTTTAGATCCCAACAAAAGCAGAAATAAATTAAAAAACCTTAACATAGCTTGTCAAATGCAAAATGCTTTATCTAACCTGAAACTTTTCTTCCTTGAACTGCAGTAGGTCCGGATGGTCCGAGCACAGCATGAACTCTCTGTTGGAAGGATAGGGATTGGTGAAGCTGATCTTCTTACTGCTGCCTCTTCCACCCCCTACAGGAACTTGGATCTCAAAGGCCTGCAAATTCAGTTATAATCATATAAAAGTTGAATAAAATTTCATTGTAATAAAAAGAATTCTTTGGTATTAGCAACCTGCAGGAATTTTATTTCCCAAAGCATTTCATAATGTGTAATGTCTTCAAAAAAGACTGTACAAAAGCAAGTGGAAACTTCACAAATGTACATAAGTTAAATTGAGTAGGCTAGTGATAGGCGAGGAGAGGAAATTAGAGACTGAGTATTGAAAAACAAACAACTAACACAATTCACACACAGATATATGACTAAATACAAACTCATTGAATTCACGCATTAGGTATAATATAAAATCTGGACCTTAGAAAGTACACGTCATTCATTATTTAACAACAATGAAGCTGAATTTTCATTAGGTGTAAAAAGTTCTCAGTTTATCACATGACTATACTTGTACTGTGTGTGCATATGTACTGTATATTTTATCATCAATAATTGAAACATCATATATGAGAGGACAAAAGACAAAGAAGAAGATATGTTGATATATGGAGTGTCAAAAGTTTAACTAAAAATCTGACTTGCCAAAGTTGAACCAGAACGAAAGAGAGCAAGATTGCAGTAGAGTTTAAAATATTAAATTTACCCAGCTTAACCCAAAAGCATGTTTCCACTCTGTCATTGGGCTACTCTACCACACACAGGAATATCAGTTGGTCATATTAGTGCTTTTCATATCCATCTGTCATTGCAAATGTCTGCATTACTTCGGCGAAATTAGACCGACATTATGTGTCAATTAGCCAGCTAATTTAAGGCATATGGACTTCACTTAGCCAGGCGATTCCAAATGATATGTACATCTCTAAAGTGTAAAGACATCTGGAAGATAATGGAAATTGCATAATGTCTAAAAGCCTAAAATACTTGTATGTTAGACCATAGAGATAAAGTAAATATATTTCATTGTATGATTAAGTTAAAACACAAAATCACTGCAAGCAGCTGAGTCAAAAGAAAGCTGACAGAGAACATATAAAGACATCATACAGAGATATTCCCCTGGCACTTGTGGAGGATGCTCACCGCGTTTGGCACATGTACTCACTTCACTAGTGTGTACCTAACAAAAGATCAATACTAAAAATAATACTTTTTAAATAAACCACATTATGGTTGTAGAATTTATTTTAATCAGTCTTCAGTTATCACAAATGAATAATTTTCCGACACCCTTGATGGGGCAAGATCAGTTCTATGGGGACAATGCTGAACTTTCACAGATACTTAACAACTTTAATATGGGAGGAAACCGGCATACCAAGAGGGAAACCACGTGGGCAAGGGCATAGAGCATGTAAACTCCACACTAAGGTCCTAAGTCGCACCACCTGGGAATCGAACTTTGGACATTCTTGTTGCGAGGCAGCGGCTCTACCCACTATGCCACCCTGCCGCCCACCATATGCAGTTGATAATAATAATAATAATAATACATAATATAAATATATTAGTATGCAAATGCACTGAAATATTTATATAAGAATATTTTATTACTTAAATCATTTAATTAACCTCTGAAATATAATAAATACACTAAAGCATCAAACCTGCCAAAAGTGGCTAACATGCCTATCTGTCTCTGTCTGATCATTAGCAAAACAATAAATGCTTCCCAGCAAAGGGGACCTGCGAATGACCTTACTAAAAAAATAATTGATTAACAGCTCAAACAGTGTGTGGACACGGCATGTAATACATCTACACCCTTGGATACCAGTCCTCTGCATTTTGTTTAAGAAATGTTCAGTTTTTAAATGAGCATCTAACTGGAATATGCACAGTTTATTGTCGAATGTTTCTCCTGATATTGTTCCAATACTGGCCCTTAAGAATCCACAACAATCTAAGCTCTTCATACACTGCTGTTTCGTCTCTGGCTTGTGATTTTTTTAATATGACTTGAGTGTGGCTTTACTCATTCATCCTATAAGTTTATTTGCTGACTGTCAGTTTTAAAAAAAATATATTTCCTAATATCCTTAAACAAAATGAATAAAGTAAAGATAAAATGCATTAGAAAGTAAGCAGCACACTTGATTACAGACTGCTTTTAGCACCCTAAAAAAGGAAAAAGCAAGAATGCAGGAGTAAGTGCCACACATTCTTCAAGACACTTGCCAATATCAAGACAGCCAATATCAATTTAAGATTGCACATTGAGTCACAGATACTACCGTTTTGGATTACAGTAAAGATTTTTAAACAAATAGTGTATTTTTGTTTATTACATTTACCAATAATATATTATTAATAAACTAAATTCAATTTGAATCATTTTAAAGGCATTAAAATGTTGGCATATATCCCTAAAATTTGCAGAATATGATGGTACCTATGATATTTTAATGTGTTTGGAAAAAAAATAGGAAATATTTTTGAATAAATGCACATATTTGTATGAAAAATGATAAACCAGTTTACAGTAGAATTCACACTTTTCTGTTTCATATGTATAGTGCACTATGTATACTTCAGTGTTTCATGTTAACACATTTGTGAGGCCAGTGTCAGGTCAATTTCACACAGAAACAAGCTGCAGAACTTTGCACACACAGAAAATCAATTTCATAACCTTTCCAAAACATTAAATAAATTAACTATATTATAATAATATTACAGCGCTGGATAGATATACATATATACACTGCATTTCCATGACTTTGGGACTTGTATGCTAATTATAGCATACAAGATTTCTTGGGGTATGTACTGTGCCTGAATGGTTATTTAAATCATTTAGCTGGTCATCTGAAAGACCCTTTATTAGTGAATTCAAAGACTATGTGACAAACTATGTAGACTTTTGAATGCAATGTGTGTTTTTCAGTGCCAGATAAAAGCTGTGAGTGTAAATGCTGCTAGAAAAGGATGACAGGTTTTAAAGAATAATAAAGTGCTTACCCTTGATATAACAGGCAGCCTGCAGGTGAGGCACAGAAGCCAGGATGCCACAAGCTGCCTCGTGTCCACATCTACCACATTAAGGTAGCGGAAGCAGCTCCCAGAGTGCAGAGCCTTTACTCCCAGCCTGATGTCTTGCACACCCACAGCAGGGAGAGCAAACACTATATCTGGGTCCACCTGGCCAACACATACACACTAATATTAAATATCTGTTAAAGGAATGACTTTTCAGTATTTCCTTTAAAACACATGCTAAAATCATTTGAGACCTTAATGAATAAGTAATACATAATTTCATGTTTCATTCTATGGGTGTGATATTGCACCCATGTACCATCTACAAACTATTTTTTTTTTAATCACAATACTTTAAATCAAATGAACACAATGTTTGTTATTTCTAGTAATTCCACAAACATTCCAAGATCCAAGAATTCCAAGAACAAACTAAAACATACTTTTGGGCATATAACCATCAGCATGTTTGAAACAGCATATTAATATTTCCTGTAAAAAATTTGGGTCTGCTTTTCCAGCTGGTCATTTAGGGTTTAGTGTGAATTCTGATAATTAAGAGGCTGTTGAGGTCTAATTGATAGGTAGAGGGATGGGAACAAAAAGTTCCCCGGTACGATCCTATATCCAGGCAAGTCACGGATTAAGTGCCATTGAACCATTCAATATTGTCGGTAATAAGCTGGAAATAAACAAATATAGGATTAATAAAACTAAATGAAGAGGTTTTACAAATTTCATGGCCATAAACATGGCTTGTATCATTTTTGTGGGAAAGGTCATGACTGTAAATGTGTATGGATTCATTAATGCAGAATTCATAGAAATAAACCTATCTAACATATTTTTACAGAAACATTTCTATTATATGTTTAATTATAACAACCCCGAAAGCTGAACAGTATCTTTGCACAGTACTGTATGTCCCTGAGCAGAACATATCTTTTATTATATGTTATGCTTCAGGTTGTGTGCGTTATTATATGTTGCTTAGAGACCTAATAAATGAGTAGGAGCATGAAACCATATTTACAACCACCATCAGAGTTTATATCTGTTAAGTAGTAAATATAAATACACTATATTTCCAAAAGTATTTGCTCACCCATCCAAATCATCAGAATAAGGATCCGGTGAATAGTCACTGATCGAGCATAATATAACCTTTGTTTTGTGACCTATGGTATTATCACGCATTAAGTATCTCTTAAAAGATGGTAAAATTGTGATTATAAAGATATGTGCGTAGTCTGCAACATTAAAGTAAAGGGCCATTACAAATAAATTACAATTATAAATAAAGTTTTAAGTTTAAATTATAAAGCAATTACAGTTTGGTATGAAACAACAATTAGTTTTTGTTAGGTTCATGGACTCATGCTGTTGGCACTAAATTCTGAATCACTTCTGTGCGTATCATCATACATTATGATAGTTATGTTTTTACACTCTTGCATTAGCCTAACTGCCCAAGTTGGTGAACATGTACCTACAGCAGCCTAGCTGTCTTTTCTTGGCTGACAGATAAGCCACGTGATGTGGTCTTCTGTTTTATCCCATCTGCCACAATGTTTGACATATTGTGCATTCTGACCTGTTTTCTGAGATACTATAGCCTTTCTGTCAGCTAGAACTAGTCGGGGCATTCTCCATTGAAGCGTCTCATTAAACAGACATGTCCATCTGTAAAAGTGCAAATCCGGGGATGTTTTTTTCTTTATCGTACTATTCTCAGTCAACTCTGGAGTCTGTTGTGCATGAAAAACTCAGGAGATCAGAAGCTAGAGAAATACTAAAAACTAGCCCATATGAAACTAACAGTCATGCCACAGTGCAAATGACTAAGTTCACATTTGTCCCCCATTTGTATGGTTAATGTGAATGTTACCCATCACTGAAAACCTGTATCTAAATGGTTTACTGCACAGCTGCTATACAATTGGCATATTAGATAATTTCATGAATGTGTACGTATACCCTACAGTTATAAAATGCTTACAGAGTGTACATGTCCAGCATTTTATAGACCATGAATGCATAGCCTTAAAATACAGTAAAAAGTTGCATGAGCTACATTGAAGAATCACTTGAGTAGGAACACCTGTCAGATCAAGCACAGGTGGCCAGCTGCTGTGTGACATTCGGTCAGATGTTCGTTGATGATACATCCACACTTAATACACACGTGATATCATGGTACGAGAACAGTACACAAGTGCAGCTGTTGCTGAAAAACTGGCCGCAAAGATGTGGGCTACAAATATCTCTCAAATCGCTTAGCACTGGGTAACCATAGTCGATTATAATGTAAACACTCACTGGGGCAATAACTATCAAGTGTTTCTAATCCAGTGATTGTTTGCCTAAAATATATTATTTCATTTAATTAGATTTCTGTAGAGGTATAGATTTCTGTATTCTGTATTAGATTTCTAATTAATTGGGATTAGGGCTAATAAAAATGAATAAGAAGAATATTATATAGTACAACAAATAGAGAGCTTTATTTTATGTCAAACTTCATGCCATGGTTTGCACAGGCAGATTAAATCCTGTGAACAGATTAGCTGCTAAATACATGCTATAACTGCTATAACATTCTATAATCCTTGCTACAATCAAATTACAATGTGTTGCCTTTGTCTTCGGATCCCTAAGTGATTTCATTTCACCTTAATCTTGCCGCATCCGTCTTAATTAAGTCAGTAATCTTCTCACTCTATATACAGTTATGAAATTGTGTCTCACACCAATTTAAAAATATTTTAAATATATCTAGTGATTATAAAAGTCATTATTATATATTATACTGTATACTATAAATATAAATTAATTAAACCTATTATTCCGTAGATGGAAAATTTTAGGTATTAATTTTAGAAAATACCTACTCTTCCAATTGTGAAGCTCAAAATGAGGAAAGATATCATGAGGTTCAGTAATCTTATATCAAGCATAGTGTCTTTTTGCGGTAATAAATAAACAGGAACAAATCCTTAGGTCGAAGGGGGCGTTTATGTGACTCTTTGACCCTGCAGTGTGTACCTGAAGCTCCTGAGGGTGAGAAGTGTAGCACTTGACTTTGCGGATACTCTTTGTGCCATGTAGTACCAGGGAGTGCCAGCTGAGCGAACCACCCACACAGCTAATGTCTGTTTTCTGCAGATAATGGATGTACACCTGCCATGTTTGCACGGGAGAGGCCAGCCAGGGATCACTGCTCCAAAACACACACGCACAAAATTTCATTATTGGTTAAAACAGCAATACATATAATATGCTGAGAAAATAGATATATTTCATATATATATATATGTGTGTGTGTGTGTGTGTGTGTGTGTGTGTGTGTGCATATACAATCCCAAATCCAAAAAGTTTGGGAAAAAGCACAAACTGTAAAAAAAAAAAATAAATAAATACATTTCGGACTCTCCCTTTTATCAAAGGTCGCCATAGTGTATCAATCTTTTTTGCACGTCACTCTGTTCTCTGCATCTTCTGCTTTCACACTAACTACCTGCATGTCTACATTGACCACATCTATATATCTCCTCTTTGGTCTTC
>JAOUQT010000028.1:6528953-6539621 GCA_025769995.1 Xyliphius kryptos | reverse complement strand
TTCAGATACTCTGGAATTCCTCATACAACACCACAGTTCCTCCCTCGGCACCCTATCAAAAGCTTTCTCTAAATCCATAAA
Source organism: Xyliphius kryptos (assembly GCA_025769995.1). Taxonomy (NCBI): domain Eukaryota; kingdom Metazoa; phylum Chordata; class Actinopteri; order Siluriformes; family Aspredinidae; genus Xyliphius; species Xyliphius kryptos. The sequence continues at coordinate 6,539,540 of JAOUQT010000028.1, read as the reverse complement.
GACACAGAGTAGCTCCTTGTGACCTCCTCTATATTTCTCCATCAGCAATTTAAAAGTAAAAATTGCATCTGCAGTGCTCTTTCTTGGCATGAAAGCATACTGCTGCTCACAGTCACTGCTTGTCTAAGCCAAGCTTCCACAACTCTCTTCCAAATCTTCATTGTGTGGCTCATTAAATTTATGCCCCTGTAATTGGTACAACAATGCACATAACTCTTGCTCTTATAAATTGGTACAAGTACACTTTCCCTCCATTCCTCAGTCATCCCTTCACTCTCAAAAATCTAGATGAATAATTTATTCAAAACATCACTCCCATATATTTTCATACTGCTACTGAATTTCACCAGGTCTGACTTTTCCCTTCTTCATCGTGTTCAAAGCTTTCTTTACTTTATCCTTGCATTTTCTTCTTTGTTAACCTATTCCTCTGAATAACCTCCTGCACTTCCTTGGGTATAAGATTTACAGATCAAAAACAACTTTCCAAGAAACACCATTAAAAGCATTATAAGGAAGTTTAAAAGTAGCTGCAAATCTGCCTAACTGTAAAAGAAAGCCCTATATTACATCAATAACCATTATCAACTTAGTCAGGACAACTAAGAAAAACCTCTGTGGGAGTAAAGGAAACCTACAGGATGACATGATGAAGGCTGGTACAAGAGTTTGGCAACTATAAGACGTAAACTAAATACCCAAAGACTGGAATATGCCAGGAATACCAATTTGCTTATAAACCTTTAGGTTATTACCTCATATATATATACACGAAGGCTCATTGTAAACAGTGAGGGATATTATAAGGAAATTAAGCTAGCCCTGTAGTGTAAAATAAATCACCCACAAGCACTTTTCATACAAGACAGACAAGAAAAACAATACATTCTAATATTTCCCTTAAAAACTATTATTCCTTCTGACCAAACATGCAGTAAAGCGACTTCTGCTTTCTTACAGGGACACTAATTTATCCTTTAAGGCAATTAAATCCTCCCTTGAAGATACCCTAACCTCAAACAATTACAGAGCATCATTCATAAACATGCTAATTCTTGCCCAACTGTACTGATTGCCCAAACCACCTTATAGAACGGATTGGCAAATTTGGAGCATTGGGAGAACATATAAAGCTTAGCAAAGGCATTAAGTTGAGCTCAGGATTTAAACAGAAGTCCTGGAGCTGTGAGGTGGCTATGCTGTCTGCTGTGCCACACTAACACACTTAGACATTACCAAGAGAGGATTAAGATTTCAACTACATAAATCACCTCCTCCAAGGAAAATGGGCATTTTTCTATATTCTGTATTAATGCACATAATTACCTCATATAGTTGCCATTAGTTTGATTAGGCTGATTAAAATAACTAATTAAACTTGTGAGGGGTAGAGACTACACACCTAAAGCTCATGTTGCTCAGTGAGCTAATCAACAAATTGTCTACCCATGAATTTAAGTGCAATAATCGTATTTACAACACATTTCATTTTCTAGTTTTCATTTCCTCTGTTTGCACTACTGGACATTTTTCATTCAACTGCTTCCTGGCTTGCCTTAAGAAATGCCTATCTAATAACAGGTTGGTCCATCTGTTTGACTAATATGCACACACATGTCGAGTACACCACCAAAGCCTACTGCAACTGTGCTATTTCGCCTCAATAGTTTAAGGCTCACCTCTCAGATCAACCACACCCTTGGTATATCTGTGGCACTGTATCAGCTTAAAAGACTAGCTGTCGCTGAAACACTTTCATAACACCTCTGGGCACCTACTAACTGACTATAGTCAAATAAACTCATGCCACGCCATTTACACAGAAGTATTAAATGTTGCCTTCTACTGTGCAGTGGACAGGTCAGCACCGTATGTGAGAACAGAGTGTGAAGTATCCAGAGACTGGGGCAATTTATTAGTCATTATGACACTACGACTCTTTAATCAAAAATATTTTTAAATTGCATATTGTTTTTATTTTAACCAACTTATTTAAAGGAATGCACTAGACTAGGTACTCGACACACACCAGACAGACAAACCAAGACAAGTGTAATTGCAACAAGCTGTTCATATGTAATCCACAGCTGGGTGACAAATGCCACAATCTGATGACACAAGGCTAAATGCTTATCAGAAGTCTGATCTCGCCCCTATGTGTCTCCTGAAAAGGTCACGGTGTCTATTTGTTGCCATCATTTTACCCACATGGCCACAGAGGTGCATGTGTTTTACTTTTGTTCTGTTATTCAGCATCTGCTGTTTAACATGTGCCCACTGAACAGGATGCCAGTGCTGGGCATGTGGCTAATTGGAGTAGTCATGGACTAAAAGTTTGGTAGTGTTACCCAAGAGAGCTGTTTAAATCCATTACCCAGAGAAGTCAAATCTATATCTCATTAATTCTGCAGCAGTTTGCTGTCCCTGTTCACCTGGACAAAGATTAGACATAAAATATTCATAGCACTGAGGAACGGGTAAATAATGAGAATTTGTGACAGTTTAACACAGGTCTACACACATCAGGATGGCAATAGAATGGCACGAAGTCTCGTGTTCAGACATTGGATTTGCCTATTTATGTAGTTAAAAAAATGTCTATCGAGCTTATGTTTTTGACTGAATTGACTCCACAAAGTGGCAAACATCCTCCATACGCAAGTCGACCTATGCACACTGCAGCTGCTCTAGTGATTTTTCTTGCTAGTTCTACGTTTTCATCTTGGAGAAAAATGATTAGCTGGCCACTCTCTAACCTCCGGCTGTATGTTTGTTGATGATAATAGTACAACAAGTGAAGCTGCTGTTGAAACACTCTTTCAACACGTCCATACACTATGTCCATACACCATCGGTTTATATTAAAAGTATCTGAAGTATCTGATCACCCATAGCTAGTAAATGTAGCATTCCGCTGTGCAGTCAACAGGTCAACAATATCTGATACCCCATTCTAACATAACCACAATATGGGGCAATTAATCATTGGTTATATGCCAACTGAAAGGTTCCTAAACCGATAATCATGCAGTGTCAACAATCTTACGCAACATGAAGGATAATTATCATTTAAATTTTAGAAACGTAAATGATTGAGAAAATGTTTTTAAGATATGGTTATGCCTGGTTAAGGTGTCAACAGAGGTGCTTCATAGAGCTTGTAAAACCCATGGTTTTCAAAACAGCTCATTTACTGGTATTTAGCAAGTAGAAATTAGTAAAATGCAAGTTTTTATCTTTCCAGATTAATGACTGCACTTGAAAAGAAGATTCAGCACATTATTCATCTAAGCAGATTATACTGAATCACAATCTACAATACTTATTCCAGCATATTTTTGGAATAAAACTTTGATACTTACCCCTCGTTTTCACATTCGATTCTTTACACTACTTATAACACAATGTGTAACAAAAATACTTGTGTATTCTCTGTATTTCTGTAGGGCGCCACACTGGCATAGGGAGTATTTCAGTTGCTTCACAGCAAGAAGGACCCGGATTTGATCCCTCAGCTGGGACAACCAAGGAAATTGTATGTGGAGTTTGTTCTTCCCGTGTTCACATGAGTTTACTCTGGGCCTGCTGGATTCCTCCCTCTTTCTATGCCCCTTAAATTAATTAGTGTCTCTAAAGTGGCCCTTAGTGTATAATTATGTCTGTGTGCCCTACGATGTAGTTGTTCATGTACTTGGACCCAGAGTTGCCAGGTGGGCACTAGCTGACCGCGAACCCAAGTTGAAATGGGTGACTTCTGCTAGCTGGTGGTGATATAATTTGATTTGTTTTGTTTTACTATTCTTCCATGTTTTTTAAACCGATATTTTAGCAACAATAGCATATACTTAGACTTTAAGAAACCACATGACACGGATAAAGGATATAAAGGTTGTGTTTAGATTAGTATAGGTTAGAAACACATTGTTAGAATGGCTTAAAAATGGCTTCGTATGTGGTGTAGTGCCACCTAGCAAATAATGTTTAAATCAAAAGTCATTTACCAGCCTATATCGTCTCAAAAATCTCACATTCTACATAAACACCGTATTCATGCTGAAGCTCATGCCAGTACAAGGTTATGCTTAAAAGTTTAAACACATCACTGTTACAGTAGCCCTTAGATTCACACATGATTGATTAAAACTTGCCTTAAATAATACCACTTTTTACATAAGTAAATAAAAATGATGCCAAAGTCAGGGTTTGAAAATGGCTGTCCACATATTTCATGCTAATGTCATGCTAGGCTCTGTTTGAGCATTTGAACAGTAGTTTAGTATGTCAAAATTGTGTAAGCGTTGAACCTTTAGCTGGACAGAGGCAGAGCCGATGAGCAGTAGTGACTCGCTGTCCCAGACGTCGATGTGCAGGGTGTGTAGTGCCAGGTAGCGGAGGAACCATATTCGCTCACCGGGCTTTAGAAAGGAAGGATCGACACGGTACTGAAACTGTAGCCCAGGGGGACCTGAAAAAAAAAGTTTACATGCAATATTTAAATATAATAAAACATGTATTATGCATGTATAGTTGCTGAGAACACCGTGTTTAGAATTCGGGATGTCATACGAATGTATTCCGTATGGTATAATACAGATCTATTAAACTGTATATTATCCCTTACATGGGAGTATGAACAAATGTAACTATAAGTGCATGATCTTTGAAGAGCAACTTACATACTGTGAGAGAGAATGGAAACTTTTTAGGGCAGTGATAAGTAGACACATGACATCAGACCCATTAGATTGAGTATAATTCTGATTGAACACTCACATGAGAGGCAAAATGTATTACTAAAAGCCAGGATCAAATCCTCCAGTCTTTAGCCATGACCCACGATGGCGCAAGAAATTTCCTCACACACAATATCATCTTTTACATTCCCCCTTGTCTTGTTTAATCTACAGCTGGGTGTTTTAACCTGCTGAGTGGGAGGAAGAGCTATCCACATTGCCCTCACTGCTGCCACCACCAATACCATGCAATCTATAGCAGTAATGTATATTTTTATAGCCTGTACCCCTTCCACATGAAGAGGGCAGGTGATGGCATGGAGAACAAATGAAACCCCATATTAAGCTCTGAAATTTTCAAATGCATTGCATTTCCTATTTATTTTGCTTCCCTCTATTTTTCCATCTCTTTCCATTTTTTTTGTCAGTCCTCTATGTTCCCTTTGCAGCTCCGTGTCTCAGTTTCTCAATTCGCCTCTCACTGCGTGCACCATTAACTCTCTCAGCAGGCAGGCTAGGGCTGCTGGGATGACAACACCGACGTGCGTACAGGCTCAGCTACACAGTCATAGGAGGAGTATCAAAAATGGTCACATGTACACAGAGGACTATACATGAATACCAAGGTTGTTGTTTTACGAGCCCTAGTCACCAAATAAGAACAGAAAACTCAACTCGGTCAAATCAACTTTCTTCTAAATTCTAATGCTCCTTCTGCACTTTTTGAGCCATGTGATTGGCTAATGAGATATATTTGTTGAGATATATAAGGTAACTAACGTTTTGAATGCATTGGTTATAAACAATAAGCTAAAGCTGCCTATATCGTATTTCTTTTATGACAGTGTTGCATTATACTATAGAAACTATAGTTAGTATCTTTTAAGTAATAACATGCCATACTGTTCAGCATTTAGAGAAGTAAGTAGTTCAGGAGCTCATGGACAAAGATGATGACCACTGAGAAAGTGGTCAAAACCGAAAAAGAGTTACTGAACCACAACCTACATTACTATGGTCATGTGATGAGGCAACCATATGATAGCATTGAAGGAAGTGTAATGACAGGACTTGTGGAAAGAGTCAGAAGAATTTTAAGACCAAGAATAGCAACATGGACATGGACGCCACAACATGGATTGGATTAAGAGGGACTGCGACAAGCAACACAAGACATGGCACACAAGGAGGAAGCCGACTCATCTGTGCCACCAACCATAGTGAAGTGATGATGTCTTATGACATGACATTCCATAGTGCAGTAATGGATCGAGGAGTTAATTTTTTGGTTTACAATATTCCAATATAACAATACAAGAAAAATGGCACAATTTCAGGGGATGTATATCACATAATATTTTCTTGTCAATGTACAGTACTGTACAACTTCTGCATCACCATCTCATATAATGTTTGGGCCATATGTGGCAGAGTTTAAGAAAGGAGCCAAGAGAGTCGACTTAATTAATCAGCCAATAATATTTATTTACTAAAAAAAAAATATAAATTGTAGAAGCAAAGCTAAATGCTAGTGAAGCAGCTCCCAGAGATTAATAATAATTATAAGGGCAGTCGTAGGCTTGTGGTTAAGGAACCGGCTATGCGACCGGAAAGTCTCTGGTTCGATTCAAAGTACCGACAAGTCATGGCTGAAATGCCCTTGGGCAAGTCACCTAACCTCCAGTTGCTCCCCAGGCGCTGTGCTGGCTGCTCACTGCTCACAAATAGTCCCTACAAATAGTCCCTACATTCCTTTTCATCTCTACCTGCTTATATTCCCTTAACTTATAAAAGCTCATTGTGTTGCCAGTTTGAAAGGCAGAAAAGTTGACATTCCATTCTCATCACTGAGTTCATTACTTCTATCGTCAAAAATGTAGCTCTGCACATGTAGTTTTACATTCTCATTATCTTTATCTTACCACGGTGAGATCAGTGGTTACTCCTCATCCTATCTGCAAGTTTCCCATACACTGTCTGCATCCTATCTGTACTCCTGTTTGCAACACTGTCTTCCCTGGAACTGATCCACATTAAACAAAATGTGTTAAATGAATAAAATGCAATCATATGACTACGTTTTTTTAAATATTTTTTCAAAGCAGCTGCGTGTTTGAGCAAATAACTGTGTTTGTGTGTCTGTGCATGAGTGTGTATGAAAGAGAAAGATAAAGGAAGTGCAGGACTATGTGTGTGTGTGTAATATCTGTGCATGTGTGTGTTAACAAAGGAGTAATGTACCAAAGAAAGATAGAGAGAAAGCAAGTGTACTTCCAGAATCTGGAGATTGGTGTGTTTGTTTGTAACAACTTGCAGCTCTAGGCCAAAGAAGTGCAAGAACAAATCTATCTATCTTATTCCTGTAATTCCTTTTGCCACTTCAACGTTCAGCTAAATAATACAATAGAACATTACATTATTTTATCAAATGCAAAATAAAATATGATTGATCATTAGGCTTATTAAATTCTCCGACACATACTGTTGTGATTGGCAGGACACACAGGAAATAACACCATGTCTTCCACCCAGAGAACAATTTGCAGGTTTCAGGAGGCTGTGGCAATTTCAGTACAAAAACATATACTATACTATCTGTGCTTTTAAATCCACTGCAAGAGTTTTTTTTTATAACTTTATAACTTTTATAACAACAGACTGTTCGATTCTGGATAGTGTATCTTAGCCTGTTAACTCAGGATGTTACATATAGCCTATTTTTTCAACTATAACTTATAATTATTTATTATTATTTTGCCATATCACCAGAGAAGCCGGCTGCCTTTCTGGGTGTTTTTGATCGAGGGCTTTCACTTTGCATGGTAGAGTTTTAACTTGCCCATATAGATAAAGCGATGAAGTGTGTTTACTGACGATAATTTTCGGAGGTTTACTTTAGCTCATGTGTTAATATACATTACAGAATAATTTGTTAATGCAGTGCCGTCTGAGGGATCGAAGGTTCAGTGTTGGTCTTTAGCCTATCCGCATACTTGCAGCAATTTCCCCAGAATCTCTGAATCTTTTCATGATATTATGGACTGAAGATGATGAAATCCCCAATGTCCTTGCAATTGCACATTGATAAATGTTGTTACTTTAGGGGTGACACTCACCTGTTTTCAAATTAACCCGTTTCCCTTTGGAATGTTTCAAACAAGTGTTTTTTGAGCATTCCTTAATTTTCCCAGTCTTTTCTTGTCCCTGTCCCAACTCTTTTAGACATGTTTCAGCCATCAAATTAAAAATGTGTGAATTTTTGCAAAAAACAAAGTTTATCCATTTAAACATTAAATATCTTTGTATTTGTAGTGTATTTAATTGAATATGGGTTGAGAGGGATTTGCAAATCACCCTATTCTGTTTTTATTCATGTTTTACACAACGTCCACACTTCATTGGAATTGTGAATGTATGATGAAATACTGAGAAACTTTCTTTTTAAACAAAGCAATCCATATACTGCACTGTATTATAGGATATTACCATATATATATATATATACATTATACATTATATTGCTTAAGACTCTGAATGAAAATTGTGAGAAATAATAATAATTATATTTCTATATTTTTAAATATATATTTATATATTTCTAATTATATTTTTAAGGAATAACAAAAAGTCTGCCTGAAAAATGCCTACAAGAAATCAGCCATGCATACTAATGTGTTTTCTAACTGATGCCATAAATGTGAAAGCACCCTAACCACAAACAGTATGTCCCTTCTGCCCGTCATTGCCTATTCATTTGTGCAAACATTGGCTTATAATAAATAATAAAAAAAGGAGAGCACCATTATACACACCTGGACAAAATTATTGGTACCTCAGTTAATAAAAGAAAAACCCACAATGGTAACAGCAATAACTTTAATCTGACAAAAGTAATAATAAATAAAAATTCTATGAAAATCAACAAATAAATGTTAGACATTGAACTTTGCTTTAAAAGAATTATTTAAAATATAAACTCCTGAAACAGACCTGGACAGAAACAATGATAGCCTTAACTTAATATTTTGTTGCAAACCTTTTGAGGCAATCACTGCAATCAAATAATTCCTGTATCTGTCAGCGAGACATATGCACCTCTCAGCGGGTATTTTGGCCCACAGCTCATGAGCAAACTGCTCCAGTTGTCTCAGGTTTGAAGGGTGCCTTTTCCAGACGGCATGTTTCAGCTATTTCCAAACATGCTCAATAGGATTTTTGGTCAGGGCTCATAGAAGGCTACTTCAGAATAGTCCAGACACTGACACCAGATTCCTGACACTGGGAAGCACATTTCTCTCTAACATTAATTGTTAGTCTTGAGATCCTGTACAGATTCAAGACACCCTGTGTGAGATGTTATGTTTTTAAGTTTTACCGTAATGAACTGATGTGCGTTGCCAAAAAATTAATTTTTTTTCTCATCTGTTCTTAGGACATTTTCCCAGAAGCTTTGTGCCTTGTCAACATGTAGTTTGGCAAATTCCAGTCGGGCTTTTTTATGTTTTGTTTTCAACAATGCTGTCCTCCTTGACCGTCTCCCATTAAGTCCACTCTGCAGAGATGGCTAGTAACGAGTTACATTTACTTGAGTACGTTTTTGATTAAATTATACTAGGAATGAAAAAAGCAGCAACTAGGTTTTAAATCAGTATACTCTTTACTTTTATTTGAGTAGATTTGTGAAGAAGAAACTACTCTTACTCAGATACATTAGGCCACAATGAGCTTGTTACTTTTTTTTTTTACCTCTTTGGGTTCTATGAGCCTTTTTTTTTTATTCCCCCTTGCGTACGCCTTATTTCAACGTTTTATATTGACAGAGAGAAAGTGACTCCCAAAGGCCCTAACACGTGTTTATGTTTCACCAGTCAAAAGTAGTTGTGCATGTCACATGACCAAGCTCAGCGACAGGACTTTTCAGTGTTAGCAAACGGATGAAAAAGTTCAGAATCAACACAGATTCAGACAAGAAGGAACACAATTGGACTCATATTGAAAGCATGTTTACCTTAAAAAAGTGTAAAATAGCCGCTATATTGCGCAGTGTGTTCTGTGTGTATAAAACAAATTTACATATCAACGTTCAAAAACTCTACATCTAACTAGAGGAAACATATAACGGAAAGATTGTTTTCATTTAGCTGTGAATACGGTGAATGTTTGTTTTTTAGGTTACATATGTTTTAAACACTAAGTCTCTTTTAATGTCTCGATTTCCCCGTCACAGATTTTCTTTTAATCCACAGAGAGTTGACCCCAACAAACTGTCTAAGTACACAGACTAGTTAAGAGTCCCACCGGAAAGCGCAAGTTCTCCTCTACTAGTGATACTCCTGTGAAAAATGCACATTTATTTTATTTGTTATTATTTTATTTTTTACCAAAGTGCTTGAATTTACTTGGATTATTTTAATTTAATCTATTTTGTAATGAATTAATATAAATGTATTGTATTGATCGGGTGAACTCTAATTTGCCTAAAGATTGAATGCTTATGTTAACAAATAAATCAGATGTTACTCAACACTTACTTAGTGCTTAAGTATTTTTTAAACTAACACTTTTTTACTCTAACTTCACTAATTCTTGGACGACTACTAATGTTTAATGTTTACTTGAGTCATATTATTCTTAAGACTTCTTCTTTCAGCCTCTCCCTTTATCAAGGGTTGCCACAGCAAGTCAATATTTTCCACCTCACTGTCCTTTTCTGCTTTCACACCAACTACCTGTATGTCTACATTGACTACATCCATATATCTTCCTCTCTGGCTCCTACCTGGTAACTCCATCTCTAAAATCCTCCTTCCAATATATCCACTGTCCCTCCTCTGCACATGTCCAAACCATCTCA
>JAOUQT010000028.1:6410106-6425774 GCA_025769995.1 Xyliphius kryptos | reverse complement strand
ATTGTTGGTGCACGTCTTGCTGGCACATCTGTGACCAAGACAGCAAGTCTTTGTGAGGTATCAAGAGCCACTTTGGGATGTTTTGGAGGAGCAAGTCAGGAAACGTTTTACTCCACCAGCATCACATACTGACCTGGCCACTATCCTGCAAGAAGAATGGCTTAAAATTCCTCTGACCACTGTGAAAGACTTGTATGTGTCATTCAAAGACGAATTGACGCTGTATAGGCAAAAGGAGGCCATACACCATACTAATAAATTATTGTGGTCTAAAACCAGGTGTTTCAGTTTCATTGTCTAACTCCTGTAGAGATGCATTATGTGAGGTTGACCAAATAATGGGTCCCTCATTTAAAGACATCTATCACATTCAGTAGAGACAACAGGCTGTGGATATCAGACTTTGCACTATGAAGCCACCAGATTCTTTTCCCAGCCTGGCCAGATTCATATATGGGAAGAATGCATGTTTTTCCTCTCTGCATGGGTATTCTTTGTGAATACTGCTGTTCAAAGATGTCCAGTTATGTGAATTGGACGTAGTCAATTGCACCTAGCTGTGTGCCCTGAAATGTACTAGTGACCTGCCAAAGGTATTTCCCTGCCTTTTTGCCCAGTGATCACAGTGTTGGACCAATCACCCTCCAGAACCTAGTAGTAGAGAAAATGTATTGTTTACAAATTACTTATTGTATTCCTTGTGCACTGGAACTTCTTAGCTGGTAATTTTGCTAGGGAAATGTATTCAGTGTATGTTTATTTTTAACACATAATGTGAAGCCAGGATTCTTTGACTTCTTAGTATTTTCTGTTAACTATCTGTTAGTTTATTGGTAAAATGTACCAAAAGTTTGCATTTTTCCAGACTTAAAAACTGATGATGATTATCCTGTTTAAACTTTATTCACAAACATTAAGTATTTTAATGATATATTGTCAAATACTGTTTGACAGTAAACATTTTCACAAATGTTATGTGTTTTTCTTAGACATGATGGTGCATTTTTTGCAGAAAAAAGTCAACAAAATAAAGTCTTTAGCTACCTTGGAAATTTAAATTTAATTACATTCCACAATACATTTTACCTTTGAATATGGATTCGAAATCAATTTGGTGGATCAGATATCATCCTTTACAAGGCTGATTCAGGTCCAAAGGCAATATATTTGACATTGAATCAAAGTTGGGCATGTTTGTAGTTACGGATACGTTGTAATTAGATCATGTGAATCTTACATTATTTCACTTCTGTCTTTCTCCATCTCTTCATTGTAGAGGCCCACCCATGCCCACCTAAAATGGAGCCCCCACGTGGAGCCTCTATATCCACAGGCAGCTTAACACCCATCAAGTCCTCCCCCATCCTGAACAATGGCTCTCCGACCATCCTCGGAAAACGCACCTACGAGCAGCACAATGGCCTAGATGGTAAGAGAGACAGGTTTCTGCCTGTGCATTGCTCATTAACAGTAACTAGGAGTTTTTCTTTACCTTCTATTCTACTTTCCATAACCAAACCTCCACTTTCAGGAACGATTAAGTGAAGGGTGTGATCTTTTCTAGTGGAAAACGAGAGAAAGATTTCCAGTTTTGCTGAAACTGTTTTTCTTCCCGTTTCCATCATTTTCTCCCGTTTGTCCAGCCTTCACAACACTAGGTCACACTATGTATTCTCTTTCTATCTGTCTATCTCATTCTTAACTTTCAAATAGCTGACAGTGTTGTCATGGTTACAGATCAGCAGTGACTCACATGTATTTCTATCGGGATCAGATATTAAAAGGCGCACACCAACCAATAACATTATCAAAGCCATTGACTGACATGCATAAATGATTATGAATATGTCACACATATTGTTTTCCACCTCACTATAGACAAATATGATGATAAAAATGTGAAAATCATCATTCTCACTGTATCACATTGTGCTAATATATTATCCAGATGTATGGAAAGAAATCAGTGTTCCATGGTTATATAATTTCTTAACACTATTATTCCTAGTCAATATAATTATTTTTATCAGATTTCTCATTTAACACGTTTTTGCTATTTACAAATTTGGCTACAACCGTCATAATGCCAAACCACATTTCTATGCATGTATAGGTGCTGGTCATAAAATTAAAATATCATGGAAAAGTTGATTTTATTTCTATAATTTCATTCAAAAAGTGAAACGTGTATATTATATGCATGTATTGCACATAGACTGATATGTTTCAAGTGTTTATTTTTTTTAATTCGAAGATTTCTAAATGACATTAGAATTTCTGTGTGAAGTTTGCATGTTCTCCCCGTATTTGCATGGGTTTCTCCGGGTCCTTCAGTTTCCTCCCACAGTCCAAAGACATGCACGCTAGGTAAACTGGAAATGCTAAATGGTCATTAACTTGTGTATTGATATGTGACTTTGCATATGAACTGAGACTTGTGTATGAGTATGACCGTGTTCCTATCATTACAATAGCCACTGGTGCAGAGGATGACGTTTAACAATAAATAAATAAATAAAATAACTGATAAAAAAAACCCAAATCCAGTATCTCAGAAAATAAGAATATTGGGAATATGTACAATATTAAAGACACCTGGTGACACTCTAATCAGCTAATTAAAGCAAAACGCCTGCAACAGCTATTAAATGGTCCCGCAATCTATTTCTGTAGGCTCCTTAATAATAGAGAAGACTTCTGATTTGACAGTTGTCTAAAAGATGACCATCGACACTTGGCTGTTCACAGCGCTCTGTGTCCATGAACATTAATACAGAGGCGAACAGAAGGAAAAGATCTAGTAGAAAAAAGTAATGGGGATAATTGCACCCTGGAGAGGATTGTGAAACAACCCTTTCAAAAATATGGGGGGGTTGATTCTCAAAGACTGGACTGCTGCTGGTGTCAGTGCTTCAAGTACCACCGTGCACAGACATATGCTAGACATAGGTTTCAGCCGTTGTATTTCTTGTGTCAAGCCACTCTTGAACAAATAAGAGGGTCAGAATTGTCTAAAAACAAAAGGGTCTGTACTGCTGCTGAGTGGTCCAAAGTTAAGTGATGAAAGTAAATGTTGCACTTTAATTTTGAAATCAAGGTCCCAGAGTCTGGAGAAAGAGAGGAGAGGAACAGAATCCATGTCACTTAATGTCTAGTGTCCACAGTCAGTGATGGTTTAGGGAGCCAGGTCAACTGCTAGTGTTGGTCCAATGTGTTTTTTGAGGTCCAAAGTCAATGCATTGTCTACCAGGAAATTTTGGCACACCTCTTGCTTTTGCTGCTGGCCAACTTTTGGAAGATGCTGATTTCATTTTCCAACAGGACTTGGCACCTGCACACAGTGCAAGTACCTAGTTTAAGAACCATGGTATCCCTGTCCTTAATTGTAGAGGAAGATGCGACTCACCAGACCAACAATGAAGTACAGCTGAAGGCCACTATCGACACAACCTTGGATTTCATGAAACGTGAGAAGTGCCCCAGACTGATCGACTCCATGCCACATCACATTGCTGCAGTAATTTGGATTAGACAGACTGTTGAACTTATGTTTATTCTCTGTGGTACAGTTCAACTTGAACTTGAAATGACAATTTAAGATAACAATGCTATACTTAGGATATAATTTGCAGTTATATGGCATACATGAAAAAAACATGTATATCTTATCCAGGTATTTACTGTAACTGTAAAACAGCCATATAATGAAAATAACTGTGCTCTTCTGACTGCAGTATAGGGAAACTTAAAGACTATGAAGGTTGAATCAGGTTATCTGGACACAAGTTTATTATCCATGGTCAGAGCCCTTTGGTTACCCCTCACACGCCTCTTTCAGTGACTATACAGGAACCTACAATGGTTTTGCCATAAGAACTGAATTTGACTTACATCAACAGCTCCAGGTCAGACTTCAGACTGTTGCTTGCATCAGCACCAGGATTGCTTACAGGTTAAACAAATACTATGTGTATACTATATACATACTATAGCTCAGCAAGTGTCGCTTATGTGTTGCGTCGAAAACAAAAGTCGCGTTAGTTTCATATGATTGGCAGTTAGTTACGAGGTCCCGCCTACACTTTAAATGGGTCTAGGAATTATAATAATTAGAAGCTATAAGTGTTCAAAATCCTGTTAGCCAATGAGCGTTAATATTTCTAGAGGAACGCGCGTCGCTTTGAGGGCGGGCTTTAAGACTGCCTACCCAATCCGAAGTTATAAGTAAATGACTCATCGCTTACGTCGACCGCGCTCAGCTCTTTTGTGCTTGAATATTCAATATACGCGTTAGAAAGGATAATAATAATAAAATGTGACGTTGTGCATTTTTAGGAACGTGCAAAAAACATACATAACCACAGTAACCAAGTTTATGTAACTGGTTATCTTACAGAGTTACTTAAGAGAATGTGCTACACATCTTCTGGGGGCTTTGACTATTACACGTGCTTCTGTATTTTGCCTACATGTCCCAGTTTATATGTCTGAGATGTCCTGTCAATCTTTGTCATATCATCTCATACGCCGTTATAAAGGTTGGCTGCTCGGATGAGTCAGCTTTCTCCAATACCCTATGCATCGCATTGCTTTTAGCAGTCTGGGATAATCCATTCCACGTTATAAGCATGAATACAGGTGCATCTCAATTAATCAATATATCATCAAAAAGTTAATTTATTTCAGTAATTCAATACAAACATACATTATACAGATTCATTACAAACACAGTGATCTATTTCAAGTGTTTATTTCTGTTACTGTTGATGCTTAGGTCTTACAGCCAATGAAAAGCCAAAATCATTATCTCAGAAAATTAGAATATTTAACACAAAACACATGCAAAAGCTTTTTTAAATGGTCTCTTATTCTTCTGGTTCAGTAGGCTACACAATCATGGGAAAGACATTAGCATTCATTGACACACTCCACAAGGAGGGTATTCAGCAGGCAAGATAGACAGAGAATAGGTTGAATAATGTTACAGTGTCAGTAAGCAATGATGAGTGTATGTGTGTTTTATGTATTATCTAATTTTGTTTGAAGGTCCATTTGGATGATCGTGTGCTCCAGACTAATCGTGGCCTGTTACTGCGGCGAGTGTTGCGTAGGGATGGCGGTGTTTACCAGTGTCACGCACTGGAGCACGGATTCACTCAAACGCTGCTTAGCATCACGCTGGAGGTTGTCCCCATTACAAGCCCTGCCCATAACCAAGAACACAACCCTGCCCAGAGCCAAGCACAGTCCTCCAACCAGAAGCTGTGGTACAGAGACTTCATGCAGTTAGTCGATCACCCCAACCTGAGCAACATTGACCAGATCTGTGAGCAGATATGGTCACGCAAGCACAGCCAATCAGACAAAGCTATGGCAGATGCCAACGAGTCTCCATCTACTATTCCTTTGCACTCCACACACAAAAAATGGAAGCATCTGAAGGATGTGAGGAAGGGGAGAAACCGCAGAACACATGATGGAAAGCCTGCACCTCGGGTGCCTCGAAGTGCAGGAGAATAACGAGGGTTGAGGAAAGAAAGACAGAGAAAGAAAAGAGAGATCACTGGAGTTGGACTAAACCGCACACCATTACGTGAATTACTATTTATCAAATAACATAAGCAAGCTATTCAACGTTCCTCTCACACTGTATTTATAGCACATGACATTGCCTTACTGCACTGCTACCCCATCCAAGTAGCATCCCATTGTCCCATACTCCTAAAATCAGTTATTGCCCCATGTGTGTAATTTTTTAGCTTTCTGGCGATCTGGCACCTTTTCCTGAGTAAATGTTCCGGTTCCAGTCTCTAAAGGGTAAAGGATGCATGATCTCTAAGTCTATATGTTACAGTACTTTATGGCCATCCCAGCTCAGAAGCTATAGCAATCTGCGATCTCCACAGTTTCAAATCATTTTGTCTAAATTAATATTTGGAGATTAAAAAAACACCAGTTTTGGTAGTTGGTAGACCATGAGACATGCAAGAGAATGCGTCCTAAAATTTCACTAGTAGTAGTGAGCATTACATATATACGATATATTACTGTGTGGAGGTGAAATGAAGCAGAAAATTGTTTTATGTATATATAGTTTTGAAAAAAAACTGGATTAGGAACACCTGGCAGATGGCATATGATACTGATAAGTGGCCCAATTGGTTGTAACATGACAATCTGAGCTCATATTGGTATCATGAGTGTACCAAGGGTGGAGCACAGCTTCTGGCCATGTGTACTTGATCTGAGAGGGAAACGTAGATCTTGAGAGGTCAATTTACATATGAAGGATGTTCTGTCTGTTCCCTGACGTTTCTGTGCTGTAATTAATTATAATTAGTCAGATGTTCCTAACCTAGTGAATGGTTGGTGTAAATAAAGCTTCTCAAAAACATTGCCATCTACTTAAAAATAAGGTTTTCAGTTTTTGCAAGATGAGACACAAACATATATCACATCACACCCGTAATGACCACACTGCTATCCCTACACATTCTTCACTCCTTTCACTACCTCAATGTTAACAATACATATACACTCATGTCATACCCTCACTACTATCCCTGCACACTCTCTACACTCACTTCATTCCTTCTCTACTATCCCTATACACCTCCTTTATACCCTTACTACTATCCCTAAACACTATAGACTCCCTTCATACCCTCACTACTTTTCTTTCACAATATATACGCTCCCTTCACACCCTCACTACTATCCCTGAACACTCTAAATGTATCCTTCATACCCTCTCTACTATCCCTACACACTATACACTCCCTTCATACCCACACTACTATGCCTAAACATTTTGTACGCTCCCTTCATACCTTTACTACAATTCCTCCACACCATATAGATAACCTTTATACCCTCACTACTTTTATTCCACACGATATACACTCCTCTCATACCCTCACTACTATCCATGAACACTCTAAATGCTCCCTTTATACCCTCTCCACTATCCCTACACATTATACAGTACATTTCATACCCTCAATTCTAGCTTCACACACTCTATAAGCTCCCTTCATACCCTTACTACTATTACTACACACTCTATACACTCCCTTTATACCCTCACTATCCCTACACACTCTATACACTCTTTATATACCAACACTACTATGCCTAAACATTCTATACACTCCCTTCATACCATCACTACTATCCCCACACACTATATAAACTCCCTTTATATCCTCACTACTTTTTCTTCACACTCTACACACTCCCTTCATACCCTCACTACTATCTCTACACACACTATAAACTCCCTTCATACCCTCACTACTATCACTACACACTCTATAGACTCCTTTCATACCTTCACTAATATCCCTACACACGCTATACAATCCCTTCACACCTTCACTTCTTTCCCTACACACTCTATGCACTCCTTTCCTACCCTCACTATATATTTACACACTATACCTAATACACTATATACACTTTCTTCAAACCTCACCACTATTCCTACACAACCTGCACACTCCTTTCATTCTCCCAGCACATATACACTTCACATATTCACTTACTAATATCATCCATGATACCAACTACAATAATGCACACTCCATAAGCCCTCCAATTTAACAAAGCACAAATTACAAACACACACATGCATAGACAAATGATGAAGACAAAGATCCAAGCGCAGACACAAATGATATTTTGAGTTAAAAATGTATCATAGCTAGAATTCCATATGAAGGAATTATCACAACCATGGACAAAGCGTTACACACATTCAATACCTAGACAAACTGTACAGTGATGCATGTTTTGTATTAGAACAACACACATCCTTAAACACACTCTCTGCTTCTAGAAAAAAAACTTTGTGTTTTTGCTATGTGTTTGTGTGGTGCTTCTAGTGTTCTATAGATTAGATTAGTGACCAAAACAGCTATTAAGATGAGCACCACTGTTGTATGGCCTAGTACCTTGGAAACATTTAAAGCTGCTCTCTGGGGTTTACCATCTGTAGAAAATGCAGAAATTGGAACTAAAAACTGTGAAAGTACCCACTAATTAATATATACCATATATACATATTTTGAAACGGAGATCATCTTAGCAGTGACACCTGGCTGCTTGCTTTAATGGAGGTTTTTACTTCCACTTTAGTCAAAGGACAATTTTTGTGAGATCAAATGGTGGTAGTGAGGAGGTTCACCCACAGGCACTATATCAATATCTTAACAATTGCTTTGTCAGGTGCATTATCAGGCATGCTATCAGACCCAGCATCAAAGCCTGAGATGTATTGTAGGAAAATTATAGACAAAATTAGTGTGTGGGTAAAGAAAATAAGTTATAAGTGCAGGAGGGTGTTTTGGTTTCAAACCTCAAACAATCTGTTGACTATTTACAAGATGAAATAATTGTGGGTGTCTGTGTGAGTCCGTATGCGTATGTGAATGTGTATACAAACATGATTCTGTGTGTGTGTGTTTGTTGCCTTATATAAACCATATTACACCTGGCCTGCTATTTAAAGGTCATAAGGCCTTTCTGCTAATGTAGGGTTGTTGTATGTCAGATGATAAAAACTTGACCTAAGTCAGTTACAGTTATTCTTGTGTATTATAAAAATGCAGACTGTGCTCCAGGTCTCAAACCGAAGCACATATGTGGCATTACATAAATAGGTTGTGTGTGTCCAACATGTGATTGATTGGATTACCTTAATTACACTAGAGTTGAGGCAATATATTCAATAAACTCTAGTAAGTGTCACAGCCCTTCATATAACAATAATATACTGTATGTAGCCCGCAAAAGTTTGGTCACCCTGCTTTAGGTGAGGGTGCATGGATTTGTAATTTCATCAAAGAGAATAAATTTTCATGTCTTTTTTTATTATAAGTGAAAAAATGTGATGCATCTTTGAAAAATATATTTTACTTTGACCACATTTGTGGTTCCAGACATGTCATATCTAACTATATATAAAACTATTAGTGTTTCCTAGAGTGGTTTGCGGTGCCATACTGATGAGTGTGTACAAAAACCAGAGAGAAAATAATAGTCAGAGCCCCAAAACTGTGACCTGTTTTATTTTCCCGCTAGATGGCAGCTTGTCACAAAAGAAACATTCATTCATTCATTTTCTGGTGGCCACCAGACAACTCTGGGTGCAACGACAACCCTAGACAGGGCACTAATCCATTGTAGGGCACACACACACAAAATCACGCACACATTTACGGGCAAGTTAGAGACACCAATTAACCTATCATGCATGCCTTATGAACGCAGGAGGAAACCGGAGTACCCGGGGGAAAACCCGTGCGAACACGGGGAGAACATGCAAACTTCACACAAACCACCCGGGGCGAGAGACAGAGAGATGGATTTAATGATATATTCATGTACTTACATTTATGACCTTTATGAGGTGCTCAAACCTTTAAGATATTTGTCTCTTTTTTTAAAAAAAAATTCTGCTGCATAAGTTTCTGATCACTAACACAGCAGTTTAGCTTTATTTTATAAATGCATATGCACAAGCTTTGGATTTTTTAGGGTTATGGGTTTTAATGCGTTGCTAATAATCTGGTAATAATAATTGCAAATAACACAAAAAACATTTTCATAGATAAAAGGTGCTATAAACTTAAGATTTCCCTGCAGGCTAGTTGGGGATATTTTGTATAGTTCTTTTCTAAGGAGGGTGCATGCATACCTTCCTTAACATAACATACCTTTTGTCTTTATATTATAGCTTTAAAAGTCCTGGTCCTCAAATGACAAATGTTTACCAATGGTACCGCACCAGCAAAAAGGATAAATATGATTTATTTCTATGAATAAGTTTTAGTTTATATTGGACCTTTTATTAAACCAGACATCTCCAACTGTTTCCCGTCAGCAATCAGTTCTTCTATCATATATAAGATAAGAGTGTATATGGGTGAAAAGTTTTGTTCTATTTATAATGTTTGATGATGTAAAGAACGGTTAAGCCTGTTTCTGTTCATTTGCATGACTTAAATGTGTAGTTGAGTGTTTTGCCAGTGCTGTAGACAGGAAGCACATTGGCACATTTTAATACTTGTATGACATATTTAAGACTAAATAAGCTATTATGTACCAGTGAATTGTCCTAAAACATTTGTAATATATCCATTCTTCTAAAAACTGGAGAAAGTAGGTGTGTGTATATTTTGAGAAATACAGTATGCTCTTTTCCTTTTTAAATTTACAGACTCGATTTGAAAAACTCCCTGTATCAAAAGATTATTTTTGTCATTGTAAGTTTTTTCTGAAGAAAAAAAAAAACACCAAATGACCCAGACCAGCTCACTGATTTCCTTGCCTTGTGACTCTTCTCATATTCTGAGAGGCTTCTTATATTCTGAGTGTTTGTGTGTGCGTCTGTGTCTGTGTGAGCACGTGCATAAGCGTATGTATGTGTGCTTGTACATGCATGTGTGTGAGACATTAACACGTGTCTCTGTCTGTCTGCTGTTAGATGTTATAACTGTAATCTATCGATATTGTTGATAAAAATGGGGCTTCATTTTTTGGAGAGGTCAAAAGTTGAAGGCCAAAGTTCACATGGAACACTGTAGTGACTATTACTATTTCTGTGTTTTTGCTGCATCAGACTGTATTTGATTAACACAAAGAAATAAATGGTTATTTCAAAATATGTTAACTGTATGCTTGCATGGTTTAATAGTAAATTGTATTAACTCAGTAGTAATAACAGTAACATTTTTAACTATATATGCTATACCCTAAACGATTACTGGATTAGGAACGCTTGGCATATGGTCAATCATAAACTGATGCCAGGCGGTGGATACACAACAATTGGCTCTTCTATAAGGTGTCAATCTGCCCACAGAAGGAATCAATTACCAGCTTGGTGTAAACAGAGAAACAGAGTGTGACATTAACAATGTGCAGGTACATGTAATTAGAGCCTGGAGCTGTGGTAACAGTGTTTCAGCACTAGTTGCACTTGTGAGCTGTACCCAATAGCACAGTATCGGGGATGTACCAAGAATAGATGAAACATCAATAAACAATTAGCCAAAGTTGATTATGTAGTTGATCTGAAACGTGAAAGTTGAACTATGAGGGGAAGCTGCTACAGCAGTTATGCGTCAACTTCCATAAGGTAGATATTTGCCACTATGTAGAGTCTGTTACCTTATGCCTGTGTGCTATAATTATTGCCCAGGTATTCCTAATACAGTGATTGTTCATTATTGAACATGAAACCAGCTCAGAATAAGACAAATATTTTGTAATCTTTTTAAACTCTTTTCAAACTTACATTTGAAAACAATTAAATCTCCAAAATGTGTTTTCAGTTCATACCCAGACATATCTGAATCAAAGAATATATTATTGTTAGTTATAGAACTATGTATTAGATGTATACAGATTACATCACCCAAATGAGGATGGGTTTCTTTATGAGTCTGGTTCCTCTCACGGTTTCTTCCTTACTTACTCAGGGAGTAAATACTCATCTGGGACAAAACTTTTTTTTTGTAAAGCTGCTTTGGGACAATGTCCATTGTTAAAAGCGCTTTATAAATAAAATTGAATTAAATGTTTCCTGAAAATTGTTAACCTGAAATTTTAAATGGTTCTCTATCCATATCATGTAACACATTGTTCAAATGCAGTGCAGTGGAAGTGATTTTTTACACTGAGAAGTGCACAAGACTTCTACACAATTTAACTCATAGTTAAGTAAAGAACAACCACCCTGGTTATAATATCAAAGTGAAGTTATTTGCGAGACAAATGTTCTGAATCACTAGCAAGTTCTGGTAAAACTCCAAATATAATGTTGCGCTTGATCTGGGCTTGCTTTGCAGACTAGCTCCACAGACCAGCTTGTAAAATGAACACTATAAATAATATGAAAAGCAAAGTGTACATCAGTTGCTTTTTGCAGATATGTATCTTTAGGCTCTTTAGCACTTGTTATTGTAATTCTCTACAATTCAGTTTTAAAATATTGTAAGTGGTTGAAGTAAATGTTATTTCTCCTATCATGTACATACTGTATATTATTCTATACAGATTATTATATTACATCCTTATTCATACATCTGGTGGCTTCAATGTTCTACAAAATTCACATAAGCAATACTAAATGTGGGATATATTGATAAATTTCTATTTTTAAGAAATATGCAGAAAGCTTCACCCCAAGATATTGAGCTGTTTGGAGGCCAAATATCACTAAACAGATCCAAAATCCAAAAAAACCTACTGAGCTGCTCAAATAGGCAGCATTTTGTCATCCTGTTCTAATAGCTCAGTAGAAGTCTCAGATCTTAGATGCTATAATATGCTTCCTACTAAGATTTCCTACCTTATTTATCTGAGGTTTCAATAATGTATCACCTTTATTATTTCATTTGTTAATATGCTGTCATATGCTGTCATTCCAGTTCATTAAAAAAACATTGGGATGTAAAATTATTTACTACATTGTAAATGCCGCTTATAACATTTAAAATACATTTTGATCTGGAGTATACCAAGCCATGGTATTATGTGTTACTTTGTCATGCTATTCATGACAGGAACAATGCTATATCCATCACAAATCATGCATGAGGTTAAATTCATATTACACAACTTCAATTAATCTAACTTTCATGTTATTGGACTGTGGGAGGAAACTGGAGCAGACAGTTCAATCAACTTTTAACAAACAGCAAAAAATGAACAAAATATCAGAATAAATAGACTATTTTATATGTATATAATAGATGGCTTACCCATGTAAACTCATTTATACCATCTGCCCCCAGTGTGATGTAATTTCGTCTGTCCTTGTGTCTTACACAGACCTCAGAAGAGACAGCCTTTATGATTAATGGTTGTAATTATACCTAATTACAGCTTGTTCACTATGTGCTCATTAACCCCTTTTACCTCTTGTTAGGCATGTTGACACAAAGAAGTCCATGTCAGCACACTTTCACTCATTCGACACTTTCAGTAACACACACACAGGACAAAGAAAAATCCTCAATGAATTTTCACTGATCATGAAATATTAGGTGCAGTATCTTTGGAGAAGCCAACAGGGTGTGTTTTGTGTGTGCACTGCAAAACACATAAATACGAGGATTGTGTCTCTTATTCACAAAACGAGGAGCATGAGAACAGGTAAAAAGAACAGGATATGATATAATTTATAAATAAAAACGTCCTGAATTTAAAGGTTGAAGGACCTTAAAAAACTACACACAGACGCACACACAGTGTCACTTATTTACCTTGTCCCTTTGGACTGTCAGTCTTTCATTCTCCAGAATTACTTTCCCCTTTTTACACCTTATTTTGATTATTTTTTTTAAACATTTCCTTCCGATCTCGCTTACATTCATCCTCTCTTTAGGCACACAATGTGTAGGGATAGTGTTGTAGGGAGTCTGAGAATAAAACAGTATGGTGATGATGGAGGTGATAAAAGAAAAATATTAAGGATATAGGGAGTTTACACAGTCAGCAAAAAAAATAAGTGAATTAGGCTTTGAATAATATTGACTTATGAGAAGCTAACCTAGTGTGAAGAAGACATTTATGTGAATGTGTTAATGGGTAGTTTAGAAATGTCTTTCTTACTGTGTAGGAGAACATTAATGCCAGAAAATAATCCCACAAACCTTTTTTTAAATTGTGTAGAGTTTATACTGTTGTGTGATTCTGTATACTGCTGTGAAATATAAACAGTAGAAAAACCCTGTTGTTAATGACTGCACACCTATATATACTTAGTTTGTCACTGTTTACATTGCATTTTTATTTTCACTCAGGTGTATTTTTTAAATATCATTGTATATATGCAGAATGTGATTATATTATGACCAATTTGTGATCAGTCATGAAATTAGTGTCATGTCCGAAAGAATAAGATCCCCGATACAAACAGCTGAAATGAGTTTCCTCAATATGGTGGCAGAACGCTCCTTTAGAGATAGGATGAGGAGCTATCCTGTAATGAGCTCGGAGTAGATTCGCTGCTCCTACACATTGAGAGGAGGCTCAGATATCTGTATTGGATGCCTCCTTGGCATGCCCTACTGGGAGGAGGCCCAGAGGAAGACCCAGGTCACGCTGAAGTAACTGTGTCACTCAGCTGGCCTGGGAAAGCCTTTGAATCCTCAATGAATAGCTGGAGGAAGTGTCCTCGAAGAGGGATGTCTGGGTGTCTATGCTCAGATTGCTATCCCCATGACCTGGTCCTGGATAAGCAGTGGATGATGGATGGTGATTGGTTCAAGATTTTGTTGTGTGACATTAAAACATGTAAAAGTGACTGCCCTTGCATTTCTTGGAATAAGCACGACATGTAGGCAAACTTACTCTAGGAACTGATGTATTTAATTACTGTAATCTTATAAAGTTTCGTGTTTTGCTAAACATAGAAATACAAGTTGTTCTTCATACTGACCACCATTCACCAGAGCCTTCAATTGTTTTTGTTTAGGTAAGATAAATCAGTGTAGGCAAACATATGGTGCAAGCCTGGATAGTATATGACATTTTGTAAATAAGAAATACTTGAAGATTTACTTGAAAGGGTCCAGAATATTATATATTATACAGAATATTATATTACTATATAGTATTGTATGCCATTAGAAACTTTTACAAAGTTTGCTGCCTCAGTTTTTATGACCTTTTGTCAGATGTTTATATGTATAATGAAGTACAATTATAATATACACATTCCATAAGTTTTTTTACTTTTTATTGACAAATCTAGTTTAAGCAAAGTCTTAAAATTTTCAGGGTTGATTTGCAGTGTCTTAAGACTTATGCAATTCGCCTAAGCACGGTGGATATAAGCTTCTGGGTAAAATCTTGAATGATATATATCTATTCTTACCTAATCAATACCTAATGCTTGGAGTTGATCACAGTTCCTTGATTTTTTGTCTCTTTTTAGAACTGACCACCGGTTCTCAATGGGATTGAAATCTGGGGAGTTTCTGTGCCATTGAAACAAGATTTACCTTTTTTTGTTCACAGAGACACATCACTTTTGCCTTGTGATATGATGGAAAAAGCATTGTACATCTAAAAATTGCTCCTGGATCATGAGAAGTTTATCTTAGAGATGATTTGATACTCAAAACATTATTCATGAATATTACACTTATATATGGCATATTAGAAAACCCACTGCTCTAATTGAGAAGCATCCCAACACATGCAAGGTCTAAGGATGCTTCACTGTTGGCATTACACAAGTCTTGTTGCAGCACTCACCTTTTTTCCAATCATATTTTCAAATGTCCTAAACAGTCCGGGCTTTATTAAAGATAATAACTACCAAGTCCTCTGTTTGTACGTGATGCTTTTCTTGAAGAGAAGTAGCTCAATCAAGGGTGACCACAGCCAGTCAATCTTCTCCAGCTTACTCTGTCCTCTGCATGTCTACATTGACCACATCCATATATTTTCTTTTTGGTCTTCCTCTCCTCCTCCTGCCTGGCAGCTCTATATCTAACATTCTCCTACCAATATATAGGGTGGGCTATTTATATAGCTACATACAGATATATACAGGAGTTAGACAATGAAACTAAAACACCTGGTTTTAGACCACAGTAATTTAGTAGTATGGTGTAGGGCCTCCTTTTGCGGCCAATACAGCATCAATTCGT
>JAOUQT010000028.1:6395437-6405862 GCA_025769995.1 Xyliphius kryptos | reverse complement strand
AGGCCCTACACCATACTAATAAATTATTGTGGTCTAAAACCAGGTGTTTCAGTTTCATTGTCCAACCCCTGTATGTACCTCAGGTCAGTAGTCAAACATCATAACAACCAAGTTAGCACTGCATTGTGGTGTCAGAGTAGCATGACAAATGATCATTTTCCTAAAGAAGGACGGGGTCAGGACAGCATTTAACAGAACAAAAAATATAATGCATCGTGTGTCCTTCTGTTAATAATAAATGCATCTTAACAAATTGTTATGGCATAAGAGGAATGAAACATTTCAGGACTGCCACTGATAGCCTCGGACCACCCTATTTTCCTCTTAACTGGACATCCATCATGCATAACTAACCTGCATTAACAGCCAAATAAATTAGCATATTACAGCTTCAAAACAAATCTGGTTAATAAGTTTGTCTAGGAGACAAAACCAAACAAATAAAGCAAAAAAATCAAGAAAAAATGCAAGCATTTTCCAAATCTGGATAATCATCACTGTCTTTGGCTTCAATCCAGAATTCTGATAAACACACATAGATCCTTTCAGAAAGTTAAGTAGAAAACTGGAATCAAATATTTTTTAAGTGTGTGTGTGTTTGCAATCATAGAGTGTCTGCTTTATCTGTTGATACGGCAACTGTCGTCTAATCATGAGAAAAATATCAGAATACTACATTAAAAAAGAAATTGTAATATAAAAAATTCTAAACAATATTGTAGAGTTCTGGAGATGGGAAAATATGTTCCACCTCTTTGTCTGTGTGATCCGTGTGTATGTACGAATTCAATGCCTTTGAGCTTGAGAAGTGTTTTACACTTTCTCTTCGTCCATGAGTTCATCTCTCACTGTCTGTGTGTCACTCTACTGCATAAGTGTCGCGTGGCATGCGGTTTCGTTCCCCAGCATTCTTACTGACTCTGGTTTTCCGCGCTACGTCTTGCGGTTGTTTGTATTTGTCCATCATGTTCTTGTGTTTCCGCCGCAGTTTTTCATTGCACCAGACGCGCTCACAGTATTGCTCCACTTGAGGGAGGTTTGATGGACCAATCAGTTGCAAGACATCTTTAAACCAACCCTTGGATGGCATTCGGTTAGCTGAGCCTGTATGAGCAGGACACGGTGACCAAGCCTTTTGTTTACTGTCTTGTGATAGTAAGTCAGAAAGTGTGTCGAACTGTAACACATCCAACCACACGCGTGATATTGTCTGAGAGAATCCGTGTTCCCGTGAGCGGCACACGTAGATGCCTTCATCGTGCCGTGATATTCGCCGGAATAGCAAACCTTCCTCTGTTTTTACCACTCGCTCGTCCAGCTCCACCTGCAAATACACAGTGCTGATATTAAAATTTTCGTTTATTTAATTACTTTATTCACTGTATTTTATATAGGAAAGAAATACTACTCAAATAATACAATAAGAAGAAGAAGAAGAAGAGGAAAAAGAAAAGGAAAATGTATTAGCATAGCAACATTCAAAATGCAGGTGACAGATGGCTTTAAAAGAAAAAGAATCCAAACTGTGTAAATACAAATAAAAATATAAATCTTACAGTAGAAATAACTACTCCAAAAATGTATAGCTATAAGTAATCACTTACAAAACAAAAACAAAAATAATACAATATACTGTAATTAACTTAATTATTAATTTATTAATCTGAAATATGAGGACATTCAGATACCGAGCAAGTTTATTCATTCTGCCATATCTCTGCTCTGCACACACAGATAATAAAATATGACGGTCATTTTACAGGTTGACTCGCCGAAATGGAGGCAGCAGACAGTACGCAATACCAGCAGGTGTTATTATTAAGCACAGGATTTGGAGGAATTGCGGTGTGCGTTCGTGTGTAGAAGGTTTGACTTTGGCTGTGCACAAAGATAGACTACCTGCCTCACTTCCCGAATGCTACAGCAATAATCCCAAATTATGTCAGGGGTTTCTCCTCCAATGTGAATTTCTCTTTGCATTGTGCTATCTCTGGGGAAGAAAAAGTGGCTTTTATGATTTGTGCACTTAGCAACAAGGCTCTGTAATGGGCATCTGCATATTGAAATCATGCAGGTGAGACCGCTTGATATTATTCAGACTTTGTTATAACCTTCTAAACAAGTTTTTGATCATCCTGCCGACGGCCGGAACCTAAGCGAGCATTTGCTTTCCTTTTACCAGGGCACGTGGACACTAGCTGACTACGCGATGAAGTTCCGGACCGTCGCTGCCGCCAGTGGGTGGAACGAGTCAGCTCTGAAGGCAACATTCCGGAGATGGCTCCAGCCAGAGATTCTATTCTAACTAGCCTGTTGAAATTACCTCATGAACCTGGAATCACTCATAGCCATAGCCATAGCAAAGACCTGTACCTAACACCAATGCTCAAGCATCTTCATCCACAGAACCTGAACCCATGACCTTGGGGCCACTAGGCTGTCTCCAGAGAAGAGAAAAAGACTGAGGCAATAAGGTCTTTGTTATTATTGTGGGAAGACTGGTCATGGTGTGAGAAAGCATACCGATTTTCCCCAGTAGAGGATTATAGCAGCTAACATGGAGAGCAGTAATCATTTTAGCACTGTTCCAGAATTAATAATAAAGGTGCAAATTAGCTAGGGTAATCAAGTGTTTTTTTCTTTCTGCCCTTAAAGACTCGCTTGCTGCAGGGAGCTTCTTGGACTCCTCCACAGTTAATACACTAGACAATCCAATTATAGAGCTACAACATCAGCTCCAAATAAGGGCCAATGATGTGGGTCCCATTAGAGGCGGCAGTGACACTTCTCATACCCCTCCACTGCGGATAACTGTGGGAGTTCTTCATGAATAGACAATATTTCTGATTACTGATTCCCCACAGTACCCCATTGTGCTGGGCGTACCATGGATGAGTTGCCATGACCCACTGATTTCGTGGCACCAGAGTGAGATCCAAGCCTGCTCAGAAAGGTTGAGCAATGTCTTTAAAGATGTACCATAAATCTATGGTCCACAACGGTAGAAAGTCCACCTACCCAAGTATCATGTGTCATTCCTGATTGTTATGCAGATATCCGTGAAGTATTTAGCAAGAAGAAAGCCGAAGGACACTCTCCAAAATAGGAGTTTAATTGTAAGACTGACCTTTTTCAAGGTTGTGTTCCTCCACGCAACAAGGTTCATGCCCTGTCACTGCCAGAGATAAAAGCCATGGAAGACTGCATAAAAAAGCTCTGGCAGCTGGTTATATCCGTCACTCCTCATCTCAGCCTCAGCTGGGTTCTTCTTCGTGGAGATAAAAGGAGACCATATATTTATTACCGGGGCCTCAATAAAGTCTCTGTGTGTTACCCCTATCCCCTGCCATTTGTCCCATCAGCTCTGGAGCAGCTCAATGATAGTTGGGCAGATGGGTAATTGTCTATATCAATGACATCCTGGTGTATTTACCCGATCCCGTACGCCATATGCAACATGTGAGAATGGGACTACAAAGACTGCTACAGCACCAACTATACAGCAAGAAAGAAAAATGCTTATTCGACCAGAGAGAAATTGAATTTCTGGCTTATAAGATTGGACCCGAGGGCATTGCCATGGACCAGTACAAGGTGGATGCG
Source organism: Xyliphius kryptos (assembly GCA_025769995.1). NCBI lineage: Eukaryota > Metazoa > Chordata > Actinopteri > Siluriformes > Aspredinidae > Xyliphius > Xyliphius kryptos. The sequence continues at coordinate 6,402,259 of JAOUQT010000028.1, read as the reverse complement.
GTTGTTAAGTAGCCCCAAACCAAAACCATAACCCGTTTTCATAGATTCAACAATTTCTACAGATGATTTATTAGAAACTATAATTAAATTTCTGCACCTAACTTGCTAAAAGTGGCCCCCAAGCGTCTTTCATGGTCTATGGAAGCTACAGAAGCATTCAATGCTTTAAAGAGTGCTTTCACAAAAGCCCCTATTCTAAAGCAGCCCAACCCTGAGTTGCCATTCAGCATGGAGGTAGATGCATCGGAGACAGGAGTGGGGGCCGTCCTGTAACAATGTCAGGGAGCGCTAAATAAACTGTATCCAATAGCTTTCTTTCCTAAGAAATTATCTATTGCAGAGCGCAACTATGATGGACTGAGAACTCTTAGCTGTAAAACTTGCTCTGGAGGAATGGCGACACTGGTTAGAGGAGGCCATTCATCCATTTATAATCTTTACTGATCACAATAAGCTGGAGTATTTAAAACAGCCAAGAGGTTAAATACAAGGCAAGCCAGGAGGGCCCTGTTTTTTACCTGTTTTAACCAATGTCCTCCTGAATATCTGTATGTACCTATTGCTCTACAGTTGTCTTATCACTTGGGCTCACATAACTCCAGGTTCTGGTCATCCAGGCACTCGACGTACCTTGGAGCTTATTAGTTCAAAGTATTAGTGGCCTAAGATTAGTAAAGATATTAACAAATTTGTCAAGTCATGTTCGGTATGTGCTCAAGCAAAGACCCCTCGTAAACTGCTGCCCTTGCCTATCCCTAAGCGACCATATTACCACATTACCTGGACTTTGTAACAACACGGTAACAACACGATTCTAGTAGTCATAGATCAGTTCTCCAAGTCGGTATGGTTCTTCCATCTTAATGGTCTGCGTGCAGCCATGAAAAATGCAGAATTGGTGTTTCAAGGAGTATGTCTGTATTTTGGCTTCCCAGAAGACGTGGTTAGTGCGTTTTTTTTGTGTGCGCTAAAATAAACCTGTAATTGTCTAATCTGTGTTATGGGGGTCATTTTATACATTCATTCATTCATTTTCTTCTGCTTAATCCACATGGGTTTGTGGGCCACTTGGTGCCCACACGGTAAATCTAGTCACAAGGGCAGTACCAACCCTAGACAGGGGTCTAAGCCATCATAAGGCACACACACATTAAGTATTCACACATTAAGGAACACTTTAGAGACACCAGTCTAGTTTTGTTCCTGCTTTTGTGTTCAGAGATGCTAGATGGGCACAGGCATGTCCACAACTCCAACTTTTCATTATTGCCTTACAAAAGAAAAAAAAAATCACCTAAAGCAAACCCAAAAACTTCTAATACATTTTCCATTTGCATAGCCATACAAATGTCTAAGAAAACAGAGCTGTGTGTTTAAAATGAGATATATATTTGAAGCAGACCGTTCTGCCACTATCTATCTTTCAGTGACAGGACTGTAAGCCTGATGAATGATATGGCCTGGGAGCTTTTGAGAGATTTCCTTTATGTCTGGGATATAGAGTTTAACAATAAATGGAAAGACACCGAGAAAAATGTGTAAAAATGTCCAATTGAATACTCTTGTCAGAGTCTGTCTAGACTCTCACCTCGTCCACATGTTCTTCCCGCTGGATATGCCAGGTGACGGTGGCCTGTGGAGATCGAGGGACACACTCCAAAAAGGTGCTGTTGTTTTCTGTGCCATACACAACCCGCAATTCCACTGTTTCCACATCTTCCACTGTAGACAAATAAAAACTTATGTGTCAATGTGTGTATGTGAGAGTACTATATGGCATTATAACTGTTCAATGCGGTTCACGTAGAGGTTTTCAGTGATTCAAATGGACCCCTGTGTACTGTGATGGTCCTGTCAGTTTAGCGAAAAGTTTATATCGGTTCATTTAGCCGGTAAAGCTTAGGTTTCAAATTGAAGGTATGTGTGTCAGGTCTGTAAGCACCTTATAGATTTTTTTGTCCTTTTTTCCACTCTCATTGTCTCAAACCTGATGAGAGATTGTCTGAAAGTTAAAAGGTTCATGCAAGATCAGCAAATTCCAATGTTTTTCTAGCGCTTGAGGAATTTGTCAAGCTACAGTCAACTATACTATAAACAGTGCCATGTGTGTGTGAGTGTGTAGGGTGCATCTGAGTATCATACATGTTACAACTGTTATACATAGTAAGTGCTGTTATGTAGTTACGCAACCTTAATTTTTAGTTATACATTTCTTTCTTACCGCTCTGGTTCTGGTCTCTGCATTGCAGTGCTGGGTTTGCATGTCTGATATCCTGTCTACGATAGCGTCGTTTAGCACTGGGAACATAGCGTGTGCAGGTGTTCCCGTCCCAAGCGCAGTAGGGGTCTCGTGCTAGGCAGCATTCAGCACAGGCATTACCATACATGTTGCAGCGATGCAGAGGAATCTGTGCTACACCAGCTCTCGAGCCGACAAACAGTGATTGCTAAAGAAAAAAAAGAAAGGATTTGAACAAAAACAATTTAATGCTCAAATGCTGCATACACTGTAACTGTGCTTAGATTGTGTATATATATTTATATATACAATGTTGTTTTATATATTTATGTTTCAGACATGGGCTTGATTGATGATAAAATGAATAAAAATGCATAAAGATGAAGCCAAACATGTATAGGTGATTAGCTACTAAATCCTTATTTTTTATTAGTATGGATTCATTTATAAGTTGGTAATCAGGGCTTATTGTGATCAAATCAGTGTTTATCGTTTTTCAAGTACCACACACCCTGCAGCGGCTGTTCAAATCTTATTGAAAACATTTACATGTCTGGGCAAAACTAACCAGCAGGTTGTGCTTCTTAAGTCCTCTTTGTCTGATTGAGTATAAAACTACACACAATACACTTTTACTTTTACTTTGTGTTGGCATAATGACCTAGAATCATTAGAAAAACTGTTAAATTTATAAAAGAAACGATGCAGTACGAAATCTCACCCGCTTCACTGAGATCTCCATGGAGGTGATGGGAGTGGGAACCTGATGAAGACACAAAACACTGAATGAGATGAGAAAAAATAGCTTTGAAAAAAAAAGATGACTGTAACAGCATAAAATTTACCTTGAAGACATGCAGCTCCTCCAGTGTAATCTCTTCACTTGTGATTGAGTTGCCACTATGCAGTGAGATGACCTTCAGAACAGTGCCAACATCTGCAAGGGGTAAAGTTTAATGACATACGCAACAATACCAACAAAAGTAGCGAGTTTAAGTACAAACTACACGAACACTGAATCCCACCTGTGCCAATGAACAGGACATCATAAGGACCATCCTCGGCCAGTGTGCGGTCCACAGTGATGTGTGTGAGTTTATAGGGCGTAGAGGTACGTAAGAGCAGAGGCTGGCGCTGAGATGGGTACACAACCCGCCACATGAGAGGATGAGAGCGAGCAAACTGAAGCACTGTGTCTGGGAACTCCAGAGTGCTGCCAAACATACGCCCCGGCTGAGCAGTGATCTTACTAGGACACTGAGTGAGCGATAGAAAGAAAGAGAGGGAGAGTAAGAGAGAAAGAGTTTGAGAACTGATAAAGAAATTAACAAAATTATCAACTGTACATGCTTACTTTAAAATAATTACCCTAAAATAAACTTAAAAGAAACGCCTATACAGAGAGTATTAAGAGTAAATAAATTATATTAAAATCAAAGAATGTGTTGGAACTGAAAGGTAGTATCCATGTATTCTCTGAATGAAACATAATTTGCAAAAAAAAAAAAAAATAGATAAGGATAGAAAAATATCTAATAATACACAAATGATAATCCCATTTCAGTTCTGTCTACCAAGAACATGAATCTGAGGCTACAGCGGGCAGACATTCAAAGAAATGACACATTTAAGGATTGGAAAATGTTCACTTGTCATTTTTTGATCTTCTACAACCTGTACATGATAATGGATATGGTGATTTAGATAATTGGGTTCTCACCACTCCAGGCCTGGGATATGGGACACGTCCATCGTAAGGTCCCCACTGATAATCAGGTCCCTCTTTATGAGCAAATGGCCCATTGAAGACCTCACGAATATCAGCCATGTTATACACACAAACGGCATAGCCTTGGAACACGTTGCTGCAGGAGGATACACACAAACACACACACAGAAATTCATATGGTATTTTAAATCGTAAAGTGAACATATACAATATAACAAAGTTTGATATCCTGAGAGCCAATACCCTAGACACCAATTAACCAAGAATCCAGGCTCCTTCTTTCTGTGAGGTGACAGCACTACCTATTCAACCACTATGTCGCCATAATAATAAAAACTTTATATGTTAAATCATTATTATTATTTTACACTAAAAAGATACCTGATGGTGCTGAAGATGGCATAGACCTCTGGATTCTTTTCGTCTTTAGTCCTCAGAAGAAAAACATCCTCTGTGCACAAACAATTATGAAAAAAATACACTTATATATACTGCATATAGAGTATACAATTAAAGAATTAAAGAAGTGTCTGTGTGTGTTTATTACCCAGATGGTCAAAGTGTGTGTCAATGCCATGAGGTCCAGGAACAGAACACACCAAACGAGCTTTAATAAATGTACTCCATTTATTCACCAGCACTCTCTTCCCGCCAACATCATTCTGAAACACACGTACACAAGCAATATGTATTTCACTTATGTATACAACAGGTGTCTGCACAACTCAGATAATGTTTGTATTCCAGTCACCTGGAGTTTATTGATTATTATAGCAATTGCAATTACAGTATATTCATATGCAAGAATACATTAAGTTTGGTGCCCAGAAGAACCCCAGGCGGACACTGAGAGAACACGAAAAAACAAGGGTTTAACCCAACAAAATTCATTAAACAAACTCAGAGTTCGGAAATGACTAATACACTATAAACATTATTGTACAGCGTTATATATTCAGTGTAAAATTAAATATATAGATTGTTTGTTAAAATAATCTGTACAGAGAAGGACTGCTTTAATATAACTCTACACTAATGCAAAAAGTGATGCATCAATAACGTGACTGACTGAAGCCAACTGTGTGTGTGTGTGTGTGCATGATGTGTGTCTGTGCCAAAAAGCCAGCTAAAGCAGTGCCGCAGGAACAAACTCTTAATATTCCATACAATTCTAACCATAAAACATACTATGAGAAGTTTTAATACTGTAATGAGGACAGGCTGCATTACATCTGGGTACCATAACATCTGTGGAACCAAAGATATGGGAAACATAAAATCTGGGTGTGTTTTAAAGCACTTAAGACATGATTAACAGTGTGCTTATAGAACATATGCTGATAATCCAGTGTCAGTGAAACACTTTCACATGCCTGTAATAGATAATAATCATACCCAGGCTTAGGGTGTTTGTGTGATCATATGTGTATATGTGTGTGAACAGTTACATTTATGGATTTAAATTTTGGAGACAGTAACTCATTGTTCAGATCGAGGTGTATATACCACTTTAACCATTTCACTTTGACCCCATGGTTATAGTTTAAGGAAACACACACAAGCACATTTTCTTAACGTGTACATGTGTGTGTAATGCATATGGCTTTGTGGGACTGTGTGTGGTGTGTTAAATTTATAGGTATGCCAAACATTCTGCAGCTGTGTTGACAGCGAAGGAAAAAAACAAACCAGTTGTTCTGGCATGTTTGTTTCTCTTTGAGTGTGTATGGGAAAGCCAGTCTCACCGCACACACTCGGCCAATGCGTGTGTGTATTGCTGCCTCTCCCTCTCTGTCCCCAGCTTCATTCGCTCTTTCCGTGAAAAAGAAGTAGACTTTATCATCGTCTTTATCAGCACTGTCGGGAATTAGGTGTGCGGCCACGAACCTGGGCTCTGATCACAGACACAAACACACACACATACATGTTCAGTTTTAAAGATAATAAATAATCATGTGCAGCCAAAAAACATTTCTTTAACTCTTAATAAATGCTTCCTTTATCCAGCAATATCATCTGAACAAATGAAGAAAAATCTGAATGACGGTCACTACATGATTTCATGCAACTGGAGTCTGAATTTGTATGTTACCATGTAATATTTTATGGTCAGTTTCAGTTCTCATGGGAGAACGATGCCCCAAACTCCTCAGAATGACAGAGTCACGTCCGAGGAAATCAGCCGTCAAACCCGTGTACAGCTCCCCTCCTGTGAATTCAATAAAGAGTAGTGAAAGTGTTTCATAACTGCTGCTTGAACCAAATCCATTCATTTGACACACTGAGCAGCTTATCGAGCAATCACTCACCAGGGGCCGACAATGATCAGATGCACTGTTGCAATCTGAGCCACAATGTGCGCACATAAGCACACATACACAAACATTTTCTCATATGGTAATTGATGACTCCTGTCTACAGCACATCATAAACTGAACAAGAACTGACAACCTCAGATATACACCCTTATATACAAACCCAAGTTTCAGAACAGCTGGGGAATTTCCTAAAATTGCTATAAAAATGTAAATGTCATTTTGTTAATTCATTCGTTTATTTAACAGAAATTGATGCTATGTAATACATTCCAAAATATGTAGAACCGAAGAATGTTTACCACATGGTTTATGTCCTCAGTTCTTTAAATCATATGTTTAATAATCAGTTGTGAAACGGTGAGACTAATTGCAAGTCAAATATTTGCTGGTTTTTTGATATACAAGACATGACCTGCACAATTCCATTGTCTGATTCTACTTTTATTATGTATATATTTTTAAAAGGAGACAGATTTGCTTGACTGGATTGCCCTGGAATGACACCCGCGGCTCTGCCATGCTTCACCTGATGTCAG
>JAOUQT010000028.1:6378536-6395337 GCA_025769995.1 Xyliphius kryptos | reverse complement strand
TCGCCACTTGGAATCGAACCAGGGACCTTCCGGTCGCAAGGCCGGTTCCTTAACCACAAGCCTACGACTGCCCCTGTATTTAATACACTCGAATTTCTTGTTTTATTTTGATAAAGATTGTTTTGGAAAAACCATGAAAATTCTAAAATTAATCGGTAGTTTAACCTCATTCTCAATGCATTTATGTACTTTTAGTTTAAAACATGGCTTAGGGTCTATGACCTACTACTATTACTAAGATGATGTGATACGACACTTAGAGTGCGTTAAAAGGAATAATGAATTAATTTAAAAAAATATATATATATATACATATATGGCCCAAAAGAAATCTATCTTCATAATTTTGTAACATAATGTAACTATAGATAAAATTATTTAAAATATGATAAATTAATGTAATACCAAATCCTAAACCAAACTGACTCAACACTTACCATTATTATACACATGAAAGCATGACTACAAAATCCTAGACCTTTTATAAAGATGTGGGGGAAAAAGAGTTTAATGACCTCTCAGTCCTTCACTTCTTTTTAATCTTCACGTCCACATTTCTTATAGATAAGAGACAAGTTTGTGGTTGTTATAGAGACGCTGAGTCTTTACACATATAGAGACAGTCACAGCTGGTAATCTGACAGCTGGTAAATGCATTTCTTTACACTTTATATTCCTTTCTTTAAAATTTCACTTTATATTATACCATGACATCTTCACCTTATTCATTCATCCCTTCAGTTTTTTTGCCACATTCTTTCTTTGACCAACAAAACATGCCTTATACGTATTTTTTGTTGAGAAAAAAGCTTTTACAGAAGGGTTTCTCAGTCTTTTTGGCCTGTGAACTCATTATAAATAAATAGTCACTCTGTGCAATGCCATTGCCAGCCTTTGGCATTGCCTCTGCAGTCTGGCTTATGAGGCTCGCCACAAATGAAGTCTAATTCAATTTAATATACTTATTTACTATTAAATATTTCTTAAATCCAGCTTGTGTTCTTAGAACAACATAATTAAGTCAAGCTAAATGTTTTTATTGACATTTCTTCATAGTGCATCCAGAAAGTATTCACAATACTTCACTTTTTTCCACATTTTGTTATGTTACAGCCTAATTCCAAAATGGATTAAATTCATTTTCCCCCTCAAACCTCTACACACAATACCCTACAATGACAAAGTAAAAAAAAAAGTCTTTTAAATAAATAAATTTATTACCTGTGGCAACAATTACAACCTCAAGACTTTTTGACCATGATGATCCAAGCTTGGCACACCAATTTTTGGTGCCAATTCTACTTTGCAGAACCTCTCAAGCTCCATTTGATTGGGATGTCAGTGCACAACCATTTTCAGCTCAAGTTCAATCAGGTTCAAGTCTGGGCTCTGGCTTGGCAAATCAAGAACATCTACAGAATTCACAGACTCACTCTTTTGTTATCATGGCTGTAGGTTTAGGGTTGATGTCCTGTTGGAAGTTGAACTTTCCCCAGTCTGAGATTCAGAGTGGTGTCGAGTAGGTTTTATTACATTGGTTTCTATATATTGCTGACTCGTCTCCTAGTCATGCTGCTGAAAAACAACCCCATCACATGATGCTGCCACCACTTTGCATAACTGAAGTCTTTTACAGTCTTTACATTGAGCAAAAACACTACATACAAAAACAAAGGCATAACAAGGGCATGGCCAGAATCAGGTGTTTAACTAGCTTATAACATGTGTGCTGCTTGTCGCATCTGATTATGGCTAATGAGGGAGCACAATGGCTACTGGGAAATGGCATTCCCGCCGGCTGCAATCTTCTACAAACTTCTGGAACCCCATTATTGCTAATAATAATATTTTTTTAGAAAAACAATGTGTGTAAGAAGCGATATAACCATTGATATAATTCACGATTGGAGGGGCTCACTGGAGAAAGTTGTGAACACTGTTGCTAAGCAGCATTACCCACTTTATAAAATACAATTTCCTGCCACATTTAAATTCAAATCTTCCAGTATATTCATGTTTCTCAGTCACTTGCAAATCATGTATTGATATCATTTCAGACTATTCCCATTGCTGCTCTTAGCTAAGGGGTTAAAATAATCACACTATAGATTCGCTGGCCAGCCATAGCTCTCTATTTCCCCAGAATGTGTGAGATTACACCATTTATATATGCTAGAAAGAGATATTCCTTTTGCAAGGCCTCATTATACAGGGCCAAACTAAACATTCAGGAGTTTAGGATACGGTTTATAGTCTGCAGATGCAGTATTAAGTCTAGTCATGACTATTAATGATTTTTAGCTCTAAAGCCAGTGCTTATGCCTGCAGCATTCTGAGCAGATTCCTTACATTTTTAAATATTTGAAATCACTGGCACCAAATCTGAGATTATTTTACAGTTTGATGATCTATAACCCTAGATTAGCAATAGCTGACCAGAAGACAAATATATGTGAAAGTTAGAAATGGCTATATATGTATAGTAAACAATGTAAATGTGCTTATTTGTTAATGTTATTTACAGTATATATTTTATTTGAAGCTATGAAACATCTTTAATAAGGCTTTTAGCGTTCTTTAGGCAAGCCGACAAACCTTTGGTACAGGTATATCGTAAAGGTATGCCTTACTATCGTAATTATGGGAAATGTACATGCAAAAAAAAATGTCTCGTAGTAATTCTCTTAATTAATCATGGGCGTGTTCGGGCATAACCTGCAATAAACCAATTGGCATGCCACTTACCATTCCCTGGACCTGTCCAATGCTTCAATTCACAAATTCAACAATTCACTTCCAAGATAACAATTAACACCTGACTGTTGACATCTGCCTAGTTGGCATACTATAGTTTTCCACTGGTAACACACCTCATTTCGAGACCACATGCATATCGGCGAGAGGTCTTCTTGACAATGGGACTGTTAGAAGTTTGCATTTAGTCTAGGATTATATTTATTGTGTGCATTTCTTCTTATCTTAGCACCTTTAAGGTTTTAAATCCCATGGCTTTAGACTTTTTTAAAGTGTTTTATTTATTTTATAAGTGCTCATTCTGAAGTGTTAGCCCCACAGGCCACATGAATGTCGGGTGTAACAATACAATAAAATACAATAATAAAAGTGAACAAGGCACCTGCTCTCTGCTACGGGCATGTGTACTCACTTGTTTGTTTTACTTCATGGATGAATTAAATGCGGAGGACCAATTTTGCTGGGTGCAAGCTTACTGGCAAATAGATCACTCTCCCTTCACAATTATTGAGCATCACAACACGCCTTGTGCCGGGTGTAAGAGAGCACCCAATATGGTTTCACAGGAGCATGTAAGTAATCTTTCATTAAAAACTCTTCAGAAAATCCTTCCCAGTTGACGGAACTAAGTAAGTGGGAAAATGTAATTATTTTTCCTATAGCGCTGGGATTGTAATACAATCTAAATACATAATATCAGTCATTTTTATACACTGTGTGTTAACATGGAAGATTATACTGTATTTTACCTGCTGTAAAATGACCAGTCGATATAACCCCATGTAATGTACATGGGGTACATTATATCCTGTCTGAACTGACATGCTGGTAATGAGCCCTGGTAATGGATCCTAGGGGAAAAGGTATTGCATTCTATTTCTCCAGCTTAAAGTCACCACATAAAGCAGTTTCACTTTTCAACTGTCGCCCACAAAAACCCAAAGTTTTGGTAGAGTATAAGATACATGACAAGAGCTGTCTTCACCATTTTTATTTATTTTTTTTTATTTACAGAGTTTAGGTAAAGTATGCATTGTGTATAGTGCATTATGTGTATAGTATGGGTTGTTTTGAAGTAAAACTAAACATACTGAATAACTGTGTGCACTATGTATATACTGTACATACATATACATATAGTAAGAGAAATACAAAGAAACAGAAGTAAGCATAGCCTTTTGCTAATTGTGCCACATAAGTAGTTCTGGAGATGTACTTGCACCCACTAAGAAAGAAAGTTCCTGCAGGCTGTGAAATTTCCAAACCGTTCATAAAAAAAGATCTTGAGATATTGACACAGTTCTGATGGAGCTTGACAAAATGTGGCTTTTGCTTCTAGTAAAATGAACCACAACTCGTTAACAGAATGTATCTCAAATAGCACAACTTAACAAGTTCATGATTTTGAGCTAATAGGTTTTGTACTATTCACTGAAATTTGCCTTGAGTCTATTGCACTTCAGCGGGTGCTAGCATGTAGAGAAAGATAAATCTGAGTACACTTCAATGTCTGATTATATTTCCTATAATATACAGTATGTTGAGTACGCCTGTATTAAACTTTATGTGGAGTGGTAAAGTCTATGATAATTAACCAATATTGGTGCATATCCTGTGAAGACCCTTAAAATGCTGTGATTTATACAAAGATAGTTTCCCGAATCCAAACTGATCTTTATTCCCACGAGCATCCTTCAGCTACTTAGCAGACTAGTATGTTCAGAAATCATATAATGTCTAGTGAATTATTTTGTACAATGAGATAATTATTGGTCTGCAGTCAACCAGAATAACCGTTTCTTAAAATAAGACTCCCTGGTTCGATTCCAAGTAGCGACAAGTCATGGCTGAAGTGCCCTTGGGCAAGGCACCTAACCCCCAGTTGCTCCCCGGGCGCTGTGCTGGCTGCTCACTGCTCCAGGCACGTGTGCTCATTTCACCTGTGTGTGTGTATTTGTGTGCTTTACTGCACGGATGGGTTAAATGCAGAGGATCAATTCCGCTGTGTGAAAGCATAGTGGCAAAATGTATCACTATCACTTTTACTTTCGTAATAGTTCAGTTAAGGTTAGAGCTGTGCTAGGTTAGCCTTAGTGTCATTAATTTTAATTTTAAATTAAATTCCATTTATACCAGTGATTCCATTGCATGTTTAAATCTGTACAGATTAGCTTCATAAGACCATGTAAGATCTTCAACTGGAAGGAACACGAATACATTCTGTTCATCTCTGTTCTAGTTTTCTGTGATTAATTTTCTTAAGCTTAAGCCACTTTTACTCCACCCTTCCATTTCTTGAAACTATTCCGTTTCCATGCTGGCTAAAAATCAGCAATATTTGCAAGCTGATGTTTATTGCTTTGAATTTCATCATATTTAATTTTCACCATCTTTCTGGTCACTGTAGCAATGATGCCAATGTTATCATTGATTTAGTTCATGCTTTTTACTATATATTAGTAAAAAAGACAGTAGCAATGCCTTTCACTGATTCCACACACAGATATAGGGAATATACAGTTTACACTCATGGATGTCAACTATTATGGAAGTCGGTAGGGCTAAATTATTAAATAATTGGACTCTGGAGGTAATACACCATCTGTAATGACTGCCCCAAATCTGAGACCCCATATAAGTAAATGAAAGATTTTGAAATCAGTGAGTTCCCAACTGACCATTTTAATTAATGTAAAATTGTTTACATCCTGCCAGTGGACAGCTGCTTGGCTAGATGTCACCCTTCGGAAATGGTTTCCATGCGGTGGTGTGAGTATGTGAAGTCCAGAAATGGAGTCACAAGCAGCAAAGGCTCTGGATGAACTACACAAAAAGTTGCATTGTTTCAGCCAGCACATAGAGCAGAAACCAAAAAACCAGCCCTCTCCGAGATCTCAATCATCCAAAGCCGGCTGCTGTGTATTTGTTTGATTATGTGTCATGTGGGACATACAGTAAGTCTCCCATTAGGTCTGTAAATTTATACCAGTTTTTAGTGTGTTTTCATGTGTGTGAGAGAGAGGGTGTATGCACCCTGCCAAACCATAGCCATGACGAATGTGAAATGCATCCAGCACAAGCATAAAGGGAATTGAAGCCTTATGGACAGACTTTTCATTTCCTAAAACTCTCATCAAGCAGTTGAAACTTACCCAATAAGTATTTTAGAGAGACATAAGTGATGCACATTTAAACCAGTCTTGTTGAAATCAACCCCGGTCATTCACAGTGTGTTCATTAATTTTTCAAAACAGCAGCTCTGACAATAGGTAACACAGGTTTATATAATCCAGCTTAATCTCATATTATTTTATTTTTGTAATAACAAAATAACTGAAATTGATTAATGACATGGTGAAGTGTTTCCTTGTTAGATGCTTATTTAGCATTTTTTAGAAGGAGCCACAGCTGTCAGTGCTTTGTAATGCTTTCTAACATGGGAAAATCTTCCAAAAAGTGGGATTTGTCAATTCGCAGTAGCATGAAAACTGCTCTTTGTTGTATTATTTTCCAAGGAGAAAAGAGATGCTTGCGAAGGAATGGATGTTTATAGTTATGTTAATTTGAGTGAAGAAGGATTTATTATCTCAAGGTCAACATGACTTGGTTGGGCCACTTTGTGCATTAGCTTAATTCACAAAAGTTTCACATAGATTTAACAAATGTATTAACATACTGTATGATGTGTTATTCTTCAACAAGTAAAAATATGTTTGCAGTAAGAGTGGACAGGTGTTGGAGGCTTTGCAATAGATCTGTCACAATGCTTCTATTGGATATTTATTAGAATAACCATGTAAATTGCTTTACAGCAGCTGAAAAAAGGACATGTGAATTTACTATAACACTGTACTAGATCTAGACTGACATTCGAACATGGATGTGGGTAAATCTTTTAGATTGTGAGATTTTTTACAATTATTTTATAATGTAAGTTTGTAATGTAATACCAACAACAGAGATCACATGATGCATGATATGTTTATAATTAATGCAATAGCCTTTAGTGCTTACAGTAGATGTTGATTACTATGTGTTTAGCTTCTTGCGTTGAAATTACAAATTGTCGAATTGCAGCCAAACTATTACTTTTGGCAATCCTTTACTTGTAATACAGGGTCTATACAGGGCTGCAATTTCTATAAATCTTAAGTTAAATTGTATATTTCCACGTAACTGTTTTGGTCTGTTGCCTCTAACTCTGTTAGTTCTCTTTCTGTATTTACAATGACTGGAAACATTTAAACATTATATGATTGAGAGGCAGTCAGAGAACGAAAGCGCGAAAGAGAAAGAGACAGCAAGAAAGAGAGAGAGAGTACAGATGTGGTGGTATGGACGGACACCTCTTGAGCATCTAGGTGATCGTGCCTTCATGAAATCAGTGTGTGTGTATGCGAGAGGCCCCCATCTTACCACATATGAAAGTCTGCAACTCATGCATGAAGAAGGAGTTAGAGCTTACCCTCCAGGGAATATGCCACACACACACATGGCATACAAAGAGAGAGAATTACGGATAGGTGTGTGGATTCGGGAACTTATTTAGATTAAAAGTTGTTTGCATCTTCATTAACAAATGCTATTACAAGGTACTATAGAATATATATTAATTTATCATGTAACATGCTTGTGTTCCTGTCCTTTACTGGGCTTGAGAAATCTTTTTGTGGGAGAACATTTATATCTCTTATCAGTAAGCTGGCAGGTCTGGGTGTAGGTCAGCACTTAGCATGACACTTTCAGATACCATGCTAAAGAATCAAATTTCAAGAAGCTAAATTATTTAGCTTAACCAGATGGTCATCCCAGGAGATTTTATCAAAAAGCTACGAAGAAAAGGCCATTCAGACAATTTAACAACTGAGGCACTATACACACACACACACCACAAACTATCCATATATATGACTATGACTATAAAAAACTAAATTCAAATAAAATCAACATTAGCATTGCCTGCAATGCTAACATTCATTCATTCCTTTTTTTATACCCTCTTAATCCTAGTTTTAGGGTCATGGGAAACCGCTTCCCACCCGGGGGCGAGGACAGGAACAGCCCTAGACAGGGCGCCTATCCATCATAGTGTAAACACACACACAATTACACAAACATTTACACACTAACGAGCAATTTAGAGACACCAATTAACCTATCAAGCATGTCTTTGGATTGCGGGAGGAAACTGGAGTACCCGAAGACCCCGGGATCTTCTTCTTGCTTTGAGACCACAGCACTATCCACTGCGCCACCTTGCTACCCATTTAGCAAAGAAACGTAAGAAAATAAAAATTAATAACAAATTCTGGAATTATATAGTTACATTATATTTACAATATGTTGTGTACAAAGGAAAATACTGAGCAATATTTCTAGCAACTCATACTAAGTAAAGCAGGTGGTCACATGACTTCCAATGCCAATCAACATACTGTATGCTTAATATTAGATTATGTAATCTATTTAAGACATACACAGTGTTTTAATAGCTAAGATTTGTGTAATAGTGCTTAAACCTGCATCAATGAAATCGATGTTCCCTAGAGAAAACTCACATGGACACATGGGAATATGGGAAATCCCAAACAGAGACCCCCCTTCTACTGCAGCAAATTAAATTTTACAGTATGGAAGTTTGAGTTATTTCAGCCTCTGCTATTTTTCACTTTGACAGTGAATTTACAACACTCCTTAAATGCTTCATGGAAAATCATACCCTTAACTGTGTTACATCAATCCCTTTGTGGTCCAAGGACTCACAAAATGAAGTGTAGTGTATATGGGCCAAAACAGCTCTAGTACCTTTTTTTGAGGTTAAACTGGTTAAAAGCAGGTTAAATCAGCAAGGATGTATTAGTAGCCATATCGTGCAAGATAATACTCAGTTTACACTATAAGTAGGATTTATTGCTCTAATCTTATTATACTGCTTGAGTAATTAGTGTTGATCAGATTTCACCGCTGAACTGATGCCACCAATTACATCCATTAAAAAACTTAGTAACATTTAGACTAATAAGGTGAAGAACTATTTCAAACTGTCTCGGTGCTTGGACTGTAAATTCAATGTAGATTTGATTGAATTGCATTCTGACCATTACAATCTATTAAAACCTTCCACCAATCTGGTTAGGGAAACTGACTGAATGCTGTTGCATATGCTATATGTTGTAGCATTACAATTTTCATTGCAACTATCCATGTAACTGGTCCCAACCTGTTGCATCTTGAGCTGGACTATAAGATTTCAATTGTCGACTCTAATCTGGAACATATTTCGAACTCCTGTGAGTAAATATTCCCACAGACTTAACAAACATACCAAAACTTTAGAGTAAAACATTATCAGTGGAGTAGAAATTCTTATAAGAACAAAAAAATATCTGGAATACAAAAATTCAAAAGCATATCTCGTTGTAATAGACAGTTGTCCACACAATTTTGCTCCCTGTATTATGTGATTACACTGTCATAAGGGATATAAAAACAAGCCATTTTCACATGTTTTTGTCATCAGAAGTGTAAATGCATGTTTTTTATCAAAGAGCCGTGATTATATGTACCATGTTGCTATATAAACTGATCATCTGTGAAATTCACTATAAAGACAAATGTTTATGTACACCTATCAAATGTATGTATGATCTTTCCCTATTCTTTATCCAGAAAGTTGAAAGCATAGACTACTTTTGAAAGTCTACATAGTATTTCTCTTCATTCAATTAAGTGTCTCGAACCTATTCTAGGATGACAATTCCCCTGTGCATGAAGCAAGGACATGATGGGCTAAAGTCATATTGAACTGAACAGAAATCTGACCTCCAGTTAGGGATCTGGTTAGGGAATGGCTGTTTATATCTGGTTGGGCCTTCTTTAATATGGTCACTCAAAATTGCTTTAAATTAGTTCATTCTAGCTGCTAAAAAAAGGTTCTCACATAGGACATATGAATTTACCACCACTTTTCTATATCTGGATTCAAATCCTGAATGTGGGGAAAGTTATTGAAGTTCAAAATCTTAGCGCATTTAATCAGAATCTGAAATCCAGACAGAGTAAGAGAGAAAGAAACAGAAAGAAGAGACAGAGAGAAAGAGAGAGAGACGGTGGGATGGTATAGACAGAAACCTCTTAAGAATCTGGGTGACCATGCCTACGATGTGTGTAACCCTAAAACTTAAAACTTCTTACTAGTGTCTTGGTGACTGAAGGAGTATAAATCTCAACGGCTTGGCTTTAAAAATTTAGTGAACACGCTTCCCAACAGAGTGGAATTTATTATTAACGCCATCGGGAGGTTAAATCTGATATGTTCAACAAGCACATATGAGTGTGACAGTCAGGTGTCCACAAACATCTGGCTATATAGTTTATCCAACCTTAAATCCAACACAACAATCTACTGTATTTTATATATACAGTATATGAGGGACAATAAATACAATATGAAAAGTGTTAACATGTTCACATATATATGCTTCTTTCCCGATTCATATGATCGGATTGTGGAAACCAAATTACGCCATCTGTATATTTGGCTATGAATGACTTCAGATTAATTTAATAATGCACATTTATTTATTTACAGTGCAATATATGACCATGAGCTGAAGTTAGCAATTGTGCTGTTTTAATAAATAGCAAACACTGCACAGAGACGGGTTTGTTGTGGAGCTATGATGTGATGAAGATGACTCTTTTGTCAATATGCTGAATCAAGCATCGCACAAAAATGTTCAAAGTAACCAATATTTTTTGTCGAGAAAGGAAGAAAGACATAAAGAACCTGTCGTGAGCCATAGTTAAATCTACAGTATAATACCATTTTGAAGTCTATTCAGTTTGACGGCTATGTGAAAACAGCATTGAAGTTCTTTCTCTGCACTGTTGATCTTGGATGACGGATAAAGGCATGCACGCACTGTATGAACTGCTTAAGACGCGTCATTTGCGAGACGCACAAGACGAAACACGGACCAGGAGTGAACTGTTAAAGGATTTGTGGTTTGCGGTTTGCACGTGCGCCATGTAAAAAACAAACACGCATAGCCTACAAAACATAGAGAGGATTATAATCTCGTAGTAACTTGTTCCGCGTGCACTTCAAGTAATTAGTTTGCTGTTCGATTTATTACTTCACCTAGATGAGGGTGAGTCAAGAACTATTCTCACTCCGGCTGTAGAATGTATTTCACATTGCACAATACATCATTTTCCCCACATAATCTCATTGGTAATACACTATGTCCATCTGTCAACAAGCATATTCCCGAATTAAAATGTTTTAGGATTAGAAGTTTTAATATAAATAGAGCGCGGATCATTTACTTTCCATTTATCATGTAAACAGTTTTATTCTATAGCATCTTTTATAAATCAGCGTTATTATTATTATTATTATTAGTAGTAGTAGTAGTAGTAGTATTGTAACATACTATATTATATATTGTATAATATTAAAGCTTTAAAAGTAATAATATGTGTAGTTTTATTTTTTTGGAAACCAGGTTTTTCCACGCCGACCGATACCTCTGCATCACTGATAAAAAACAATATAAATTATAGCTATTTTTAAATATAAACGTTAATACATTGTTTTCTTTACCTTTGTATGAAAGCCGAAGACGTGGGATGTTTAGTTTGCTCGCTAAAGCCGTCGTAAATGCGACAGCAGTTATGAAGAAGCATGTTGATAAAGCGGATAGTTCCATTATTCTGCGCGTAAAGGCAATTGACGCTCCGGTACAGAGCGCGCGACCAGGTGTCTCCTGTGATAGCGCAAGACCTTCACTGTCCGCGCGCTGCACTGCGCTCTTTCTGTATGATCTCTCCGCCCTCAGAGCGGCGCACTGCTGCGCATATTGGGGGAAAAAAACTTAAGATACAAATATTCATCTTTTATAGCAAACTACTGAAGTGACAAAAGCACGCCGCCTAGTGTACTAATTTTATAGCTCGTTAAACTGTCTACTTCATTTATTTATTCATTTATTCGAAAGCCAGGTAAAAAAAAGTTTGGGTGCTGGATAAAATGCAAATATCAGAGCATAAAAATGAACAAAACAAAGCAGAACATATATAAAATATCAGATGTTCAAAGTAAGACATTTTACTATTTAATGTAACCACAAAAATGCTAATACTTTAAATATCCCACCATATAATGTACATGATGGCATCTGAATGTTCTAATGCCACCTTATAATGTACATGATGGCATAAGAACATTCAGAGAATCTGTATAAGTCTTTGTTTATAAGAAACAGAGACAGCAGTATATATAAATAATACTTTTACTACAAAATGAGTCCTGAGATCATGGCTGAACATATTTAGGAGTAGTACATTCTGCATGCATTTGTAAAAGCAGTGAAACACCTGTGGACTATCTATAGCCATTAATAAAAAACAGTGCAATAAATGTATCAGGTTTTGTAAACTCTGACATACAACCCCAATTCCAATAAAGTTAGGACATTGTTTAAAACACAAATACAAACAGAATATGATTATTTGCAAATACGCATATTCGATTGAATACACTACAAAGACAAGATATTTAATGTTCAAATAGATGAACTTTATTGTTTATTGCGAATATTCACTCATTTTGTATTTGATGCCTGCAACAAATTCCAAAAGAGTTGGGACAGGGACATGTTACAGTAACACACTGTGTTACAGTACATCACCTTTTTTTTAACAACACTCAATAAGCCTTTGGGAAATGAGGACACTAATTGTTGAAGTTTGTAGGTGGAATTCTTTGCCATTCCTGCTTCATGTACAACTTCAGTTACTCAACATTCCCTTTGCACTTCATAATATGCCACACATATTCAATGAGAGACAGGTCTGGACTGCAGGCAGGCCAGTCTGGTACCCATATTCTTTTACTACATAGCCGCGCTGTTGTAACACGTGAATATGGCTTGGCATTGTCTTGCTCAAATAAGCAGGAAAGTCCCTGAAAAAGACGTTGCTTAGATG
This sequence comes from Xyliphius kryptos, assembly GCA_025769995.1. NCBI lineage: Eukaryota > Metazoa > Chordata > Actinopteri > Siluriformes > Aspredinidae > Xyliphius > Xyliphius kryptos. The sequence goes on along the minus strand of JAOUQT010000028.1, from coordinate 6,382,590 downwards.
TGAGGATATGTTGATTCATAACCTGTATGCACCTTTCAAAATTAATCGAGCCTTAACAGATGTTACCCATGCCATAGTCATTAACACATTCAAATACCATTATAAATGCTGGCTTTTGAACTTTGCGCTGATAACAATCCAGACAGTCCTTTTCCTCTTTAGCCCGGAGGACATTGCGTCCATGATTTCCAAAAGCAATTTGAAATGTGGACTAGTGAGACCACAGGACACTTTTCCGCTTTGCATCAGTACAGGCCCAGAAAAGCTGTGGTGTTTCTGGGTGTTGTTGATATACAGCATTCTCTTTGCATCATAGAGCTTTAACTTGCACTTGTAGATGGGCTGATGAACCGTGTTCACTGACAATGTTTTTCTAAAGTGTTCCTAAGCCCACGTGGTAATATCTGTTACATAATGATGTCCATTTTTAATGCAGTGCCACCTGAGGGAACAAAATAGGCTGTTGGTTTCCACATGCTTGCAGAGATTTCTTCAAATTCTCTGAATCTGTTGATGATCTTATGGACTGTAGATGATGAAAAAAACGCAGCTGTTCACAAAGTGGTGAACCTTGGCCCAGCCCTTCTGGGATGCTCCCTTTATACCCAATCATGACACTCACATGTTTCCAATTAACCATTCCTCAAGTTTCCCAGTCTTTTCTTGCCCCTGTCCCAACTTCTTTGAAATGCATTGCAGGCATCAAATTCAAAATGAGTGAATATCTGTAAAAAACAATAAAGTTTATCCATTTCAGCATTAAATATCTTGTCTTTGTAGTGTATTTAAATAAATATGGGTTAAAAAGGATTTGCAAATAATCATATTGTTATTTATTTATGTTTTATATAAGTCAAAAATGGAGATATATAGATGTGGTCAATGTAGACATGCAGGTAATTGGCGTGAAAGCAGAAGATGCACAGGGCAGAGTGAGGTGGAAAAGATTGACTTGCTGTGGCGACCCTTGATAAAAGGTCAAGACCGAAAGAAGAAGTCCCAAATTTCACTGGAATTAAGGTTGTATTTTGTAGTAGACTTTAATATCTTTGACACTTAACCCTAGGATTAGATTTTTTTAATTTAGGTATCAAAGATTTTCGTGCACAGCAAAGTAGGTTCCTCAGCTCTGCTCTACTTAATTAAGTCAACGAGGAGTGATCTGGTTCTCAGCAGCTTTGTTCAGGGTCTCGGTCTAGTACTTAGCTGCACTGGGAGGGAAAAGGGGTCTTTTGAGGTGTACATATTTGTCAGTGAGTTGGAAACCGCTGGGAGCCTCTTCAAAACAAAGGCCTGTCAAAGAGGAGCTGCTGTTCCTACTGCATGACATCAGCATTCCTCTTCCTGTGAAACACTCATAGTGACAGCTAATTGGAAATGACCATGGACAGATGAGAAAGAGGGAATTTTATTAGGCACCTTTATAAATAACAAGCTCTTCAGCACTATAGAACTGCAAACTATTATAAAGCTATTATCATTTTCCTGATAAGATCCTTTAAGCGATACCATTGAAGTTATCAATTTGAATTATGCTAAAGTCGGGGTGAGATAAGTGACCTCTGGGAAATTTTGGAATAAGAAGCCAAAATGATTCAGAGAGGGAGGAACAGATGAAGTGCGGGAATGTTGGCAGTTTAGATAAAATGTGTTCAGTCCACTTACTATGTAAAACCCACCAAATTTTTCAGAGCCTAGTGTAATTGTAATGAATGCAGCTACATTTTTTACATCTACAAAAGCCAGGATTCATTAATCAGCCACAATAAATGTATTACGACCATAATATTTTCCAGCCCATGGTAGAGGCTAACCGTGCTGAAAGCCACCCAATACGACTACATTGCCTAAGGGATAAGATGTAATTAGGAATCAGGATGTGTGTGAGATTATGTGACCAGATAAACCTGCTACCCACCTGCTGGCATGCACATTGGCAATGCAAACTTAGAGTCCCAGAGCCACTCTGGGGTTTGACCTTTGATCTTATAATAAAGGTGGAGCTTAGGCTGAGAGACTTCTGGTTGCACTTTGACCTCTAAAATGACTGTGTGTGCTCACACACACATACACACACACAAATCACCACAGATTCTTTTATAGGCTCCTTTACTTTCCAGCTCTAGCTGCATTGCTTAGTATTCCAGCATGAACCTAGCAAAAATCACACATGATTTTGATTCCAAATCTGTAGTAAATGTATTGTATATATTTGACATTCTGCTACAGTTTTTATTCTCTCTATATTATAGAAGTCCCTGTGACCAATTATTTCAGTGTAATAGATATACAAAATAGAGAAAAAATATTTAAATTAGGGAAAGAATTATGAAAAAACAGAAAGAACCTATGTATTACTTGCGCAGCTAGTACCTCATGCATCTTAGTACTGCGCTTGCATGTCCAGTTTATCAGTGCCGGTCTATTTTAAAAGGTCAAAAATCTCCAGACGACCAGCAGGGCACATAGAAGCCATAATATTTCAAAATGTAAGTGCATTATAGCCATGAATGCAAATAGACAATTCTTTGATATTATGATTATAAACTCAAGTAGTGAATCATATGAGTCACTTTTTAACACAAATTTCAGTTTGTGGCACTGCAAAAATATTAGGTTTTTTGTCATTCTGTCTCTTCAAACTGGCTTTGCTAGCATTTTGTGATTAAAAAAAAAACTTTCCATCCTGATTTTTCTTCTGAGCCTCAGGGGAGATTGTGTCCTTTGAACCCCACACATATCCCCGCCTCAGGCTGAGGCAAGAAGAAGAGGCCCTGCCTTCAGCCATGCTGCTTTGCTTTAAATCTGCCGTCCAAATGAACAAAAGCTACCATAAATCTTAAAGCATACACACAGATGTTCAAACATTTTTAAACACCCATGCACTGCAAGTCTTACAACGCAGAAAAATGATTATTAGTCACACAATGTGTGACAGAGGAAAGGGACTACTGTGCTGTATAAGAAACCATAACTTTTTACCTGTCTCTGTGTTGACAGTATTCACCAAATATATCTTTATTTGTCCCTGTCTCACTTGCTTTTCTCATCTTTGAGAACATTCTTCCATTCAGTGGTGAAATGATGATCTCGCACAGTGAAGAAAATATTTTTTTTTAAAGACTCAGTAGGTAAGGGAAAGAAAATATTTATGGCATAAACTTAACAAGCACATTTAAAGATTTAAATACATCTCCACATTAAAACTGTGTCCTGACTACATTTTCTGAGAATCAAATAGCCAGAGTACATACACATACAAAATATTATGTCCCTAAGAGGCTGAACACTGCACAAAGATATTTATAATAATAAGTAGTGGCCTGAAGACTTACATATGAACAACAGTAAGGTAAAGTCATCAGTTATTAAATTATATTAATTTATATGCTATTAGGATACAGTGATAATGATCTGAAAATAGGTGAGATAAATCCTTTACAGCTCAACATCGAACCTGCTGTAGGATGTACAGCTTCGTCATTAGCTAGATTATTTGATGATTTACAGCATGAAAGCTGTGTTAAACATAAGATGCCATTTTGATGTTCAGTATTTATTGTTTTTGAGATATACATTTGAGATATTTGGCAAGCATTGACATTTTTCTTATCCAGAGTGACTTAAATGGTGCATAGTCATTAAGTTTGAATGTCAAACAGTGCTGATAAACCTGAACTCAATGTACCTATAGCTAGAATAATGCCAGAATTGACTTAGATTCATCAAATTTATACAACTGAGGAGCAGATACAGCTTGGCTATAGAAGCAAATGTGCCTTTTGAATTTAACAAGCTTTTAAATGTGTTGCATTGAATTATATTGCATCTGTATAGTGTATCTGTATATGATATGATATATCTGAAATAAATCTTGTATATGCATTTTTACCTCTGCATTCATAATTTGGTCTTTCAGTTCATAAAACCCACAAAACAGGAATTAAAAAATTAGAATACTGTAGAGAAATCAGCCCAAACTACAGGGGTTAGACAATGAAACTGAAACACCTGGTATTAGACCACAATAATTTATTAGTATGGTGTAGGGCCT